>JAOYSI010066283.1:6257-22965 GCA_025775065.1 Hiodon alosoides | reverse complement strand
ACACACACACACACACACACACACACACACACACACACACACACACACACACACACATACACACACACACACACAGTGGTGGCTGTATCTGTAATCTTAACCCTATTGCTTGGCTTTTATGGAGTGATAGCTGATCTGAGCTAACTTTAAGTTGAAACCTTTCTGAATAGAGGGTCCTGCAGTAACTCCTCCACACAGCCAGTGGGTGCTGTGCAAGCCTGACCTGTTGAGGTGGCGGCTCATTGCCGCGGCTAGTGAGTCGGCTCAGGATGCTCCTTTCAGACATCTGCAGGCGCGCCGAGACAGGGGGGATCCGAGACAGCATAGAGGGCAGCCGCGTCACGTCCGCCTTCATGTCACTCAGGAGCTCCTCCAGCTGGTTCAGCACTGCAACAACACCATGCCAGTCATGTGAAGTTTAGGAGAAGGGTGGAAAGGCGGAGGTGCAAGGCAAGGGGATCGACAAGGGCATCCATCAAAGGGGTCACAACACAGAAGAGATGGGAGCGGGTTTACACATTATGCGGACAGACCTTTGTGCAGCACCGCATTGGCGGGCTTGTTCCCAGCCAGGGACTCCTTTGACAGGTGCTGGTGCGACTCAGCGAGACACTCCACCTCAGCAAAGCGGGTGTTCAGGGCCATGGCCGGGTGGCTGGGGTCCTGGGTCATGTTGAGATAGGCCGCCCGCCGCAGCTGCTCCTCAATCACCAGGGCCTGTTCCAGCAACTGACGGGACGCAGAAGAAAAAGGGGGTGCCGGAGTCTCCTTCATGACGCCTCTCTCTCGCACAGACCAACCACACCGGCCTCCGGGACTGATGCCCGACGCAGCCGCGCTCCAAAAGCTTTCCCTTAGCCTACTCTGCCTTACCTTGAAGCGACGCGCCAGGAACTTGTTCTTCATCTCCAGGTAGTTGCCCTTATGCATCTCGCTCTTGAAGGGCTCGTTGAGGATAGCGTAGCGGGGGTCGTTCTGGATGTCCTGCCAGCGGGCATAGCCGTGTCTGAGAGACACGCCTACAGTCAAGGGCCATACAAACTGGACACTCATCCAGACGGTTTGGGCTTCAAATGGAACCACGCAGTTTAATCACTGATCGACTGCTAAATTCAACTTCCGAGATAGCTGAAACTTCCCATTAACTGTAATCTGCACGGACGGCTTTCTTTAGTATACACGAAACATAATTTGGCCATCGGCACATTTCTATTGGGCAGGTGGGATACGTGACGATGCCAGCAAGCAGCCAGTAATCGTGCCGGCGGTGCCAGATGTCATACATCTTGCCTGAGGACACAGCCGCCCGTTCTTCGTTCTGCCACAGGGTGTGCAGCTCTAAGAAAAAAAGCAAATACACGTTTAAGACCACGTCCAGGAGCAATCACGTCCCACGCAGGCAACTCAGGGCGTATCACCCACATTTCTTAACAGCACCCATGTCCTGAACTCAAACATTAATCACCACTTAAGAAAACCTTTAAAAACAGATGTGCCGCATGGCAATTACCTGGAAGCAGGCTGCAGACAGCAATAGGTCATCATTGCTTGCACCTGTGATCGTTTTTCTCACCTGTGAAACCGCCGTCTGCAATATTGAACATGAACTTCATCTTGCAGAGGTTTCTGTCTTCCTTCCTGCTCTCCTCGGTCTCATCTCGCACTTCTTTCTCTCCGTTCAGCTGGTTCTCTGGAATGTCCTCACTCTTAGCCTCTTCTGAAGGTGCTATGTAGATCATTGCGAGAGATTCAGTGAGATGGTAGGCCAGATACTCGGTCATTGTGGTGCAGAATCTCTTTTTGCTTCTGTGCAAAAGTCTTAGGCTCCCTAGCGTTTTTTACATAAATGTAGTCTTTGATATTTGTTTTGTCTTCTGCACTACTGCATAAGTAGAAAAAAACGAATTTTAGATTTCCAAACAGGAAAGTTTTGCAACAGATGGTTTTGCCTCCATCGACCCCTGATCTCAAAATCATTGAGGCTGTCTTAGATTTCCTGGACAGACAGAAACAAGCGAAACAAAGTCGGTAGAAGAACTTAGGAAAGTTCCAAGATCTACCTGCCGATTGTCTTATAAAACTGCCTGACAATTTACAAGAATTTAAGAGAATTGAAGCAGTATTTAAGGCAAAGGATGGTCACACCAAATATTGTTTTTACTGTTTACTGCCCTTTATATTTTTTATTTTATATTCAGAAACTTTTCATTTCATAATTTTTGAAAGCAACTTCACTTAACAGAATTTGTTTACATGTGCCTAATGACTTTTGCACAGTACTGTATATCTCTTCCAGACTCTTTATGGACTCTTAAAGGACCTGGTCCCAGTCAATCAACCGAAAATTGCAGACCGCCCTAACTTGACTTGTTCCTTTCTCTTTCAGTCAATATATGAAGTCTCCATGGCTTATCTCACTTACCAGGTTTGGGATCTTTGTCATCTGCTTTGACAGGTGCAGAATCACTGTCACCTTTCTCCGACGGCTTCTCCGTCTCTCTGCTAGGCTCTCCTAAATAGGAAAGAAAAATTGCCGGCCATTTGATACAGACAGACGAACAAGAGCAATGATGCTGAAATTCTGAAGTTGTATGATTGTCAGGCCCACAGACGCATTGGTGGGATAAAGAAACCCCAAGAGGCTGAGTCATTTCATCGTCTAGCCCTCTACACTCCTGCTCACCTGCAGGCACAGACTGATTCGAGGTTGGTTCTGTTTGCTTGGAGGATGGCTGTGTCTGGTTGAAGGACGGCTCAGTTTGATTGGTTGGCGGCTGTGTCTGATTGGAGGAAGGCTCGGACTGCTTAGGGGGAGAGTCTGTCTTCTGACTCCCGTCACCCGGGCTCTCCTCAGACGCCCCACCCTTTGATTCCTCACTGTCAGCTGGTTTGTCTGCCACAGGAGATGACTCCATGCTGGTGGGAACCTGTGGGCACGCCCGGACGTCAGAAACACGGACGGAGAGTGAATGTGACAGAGAGAGGAAGGGAGATGGAGGGTGAGAGGAAGTGACAAAGAAGAAAATGGAGGGAGCCTTCCCAGAGATTGATGAGAGGTGAGTTAGTGATAGAGAGCACGGGGCAAATCAGCAGGGGTATGATGGCGTAATATAGTCTTATTTTAAAATGTTTTAATTATTATAGCACCAAAACCAAGATTCAGCGCTGCGCCTCTTCCTGGGTTCGGGTTATCGATCCGACGGTAGTCAGCGAAGGCGCTGGACGTGCTTTAATCTTTCGCCTCAACGCGCTTGAGCGAAGATGAGTTTTCACACTCGGCAATTAGGAATAAGAATCACTGATTTCTCAGAAGTCGCGCTAGCCTCCGGGCATCTCTGGAATTTCAGAATTCATTGTAGCAACATTTCTGCGTTTTGATCCATTTCACATGCATTTGAAATAAATCCATATTGATTTGGTACAGTGACATGGAGTTAGCAATTGATTGATCAATGTCGACGTTGTTGACCAAGGCGTGTTTAAGAAGCAGTGTTTTTCATAGCTAATCGATAACATTAGCTTGATAGTTTTACCTACCCAGCATCATGAGAAGTTCAATAATTTGCTGTGTTTTAATTTTTACTTATTTCAAATATTGTACTTGAACTGAACTAACAGGGTGACAGGTATGTTTGGAGGGCACTCTAAACGCCCAAGTCTTCATTTTCCTTTGGTACCCCCATCGCGATTGCCATCGACTTTTCAGGGCGACTTCCTTGTGAGAACGCTGTTGTCAACACCTAAAGCCCCTTTTCAGCAGAAACACTTGACGGAACGAGATCTGAAGTGAAGAGCCAAACTAAACTGCGTCGATGTCGCCGCGTTTTCCGAAGGCAGCAGGCTGGAGGGAGGGAGGTTAGACTAGTGGAAAATGAAAGGCCATTTAGAGGAAGGATAGAAGGAGAGGTAAGGTGACGGAAGCGGGACTAGATGGACACAAAGGGATGGAAGCAAAGACAGCCCAAAGCAGAGGGAGAGCTGGGATGGAGAGAATAAGGAGGAGCGAGTGACAGAAAAAGAGAACAAAGAGGACTGACGTACACTGACTTCGGGCTCGGGAGGTTTTTTGCTCTCCTGCTCAGTAGGCTCCTTGTCTTCTGGGGGTCCCGAAAGTGACTCCATTTTCTCTGCACACCATAACGCAAATTCTGTCAGCGTTACCCGCGACAGACGCAGGAGCACACAAGCACAGTGACATACGCAGCACTTGAAACTACAAACGCAGACTGAGTAAGGGTGCATTGAATTCACTAGCTTGTTTGCTCGATAATGAAAGACAGTGCAGTGGATTGAGGGGGGAAAGGGGTGCAGACGCTACAGGGTCTTACCGGGAGGAACCGGGGTTCCAGGTTGCGTGGCCGCGGGGCTGGCTGGAACAGGGGTGTTGGGATCGGAGGAGAGACTTTCGGTAAGTTTTTTAAGTTCCACCCCCTCGGGGATCAGATCTGGGGTGCTGTATCTCCCATTGACATGCTCAAACTCCTGAACCTGCCAACGGACAGGGAGACAACCATATAAGAGTTTTATAAATGATCAGAACACTGGACAAAAGAGCGAAAAGCGAAATTATTAAAAAACTAATTATTACAAAATAAATTCACAGAATTTATATTAACCGCATGCTAGTTAAGAGAAGGGACTGGAGCACCTTTTTGCGAACCAGGGACATGACCCCAATCCTAGTGAGGACATGCTGGCGGGACAGCCCCTCCCGGGGAACCCCATCAGCAAAGGTCTCCGCCCCATCCGCCCCCGGCTCACACAAGTGCCTCATGAAGAGGGACACATAGGCCCTGAAAGGCCAACAAGCAGACAGACAAAGAAACAGACACACATGGGAAACATCAGACCAAAAAATGATCAGGAAAAAACCCAAACTTGCTTGTGTCCAAAGCAGAGAAACGGTGGGGCTTACCTGAACTCTTTTTCACTCTTTCCTCGCAGGTCTCGGACCAGCCAGTGGGAATTGAAGGCGTCCTGGGGGGGCATGCCCCAGCGCATGATGGCATTGAGGAAGGCTTTCCGCTGGCGGGCATTGAAGCCCAGTACCTAACACACACACACACACACACACACACACACACACACACACACAGCCCCCTACACGTTTAACAAATCACAGGCTGATTATACGCCCACGCAGAACACCCTGAATAATCAGGGAACGTTTGGGAACACTTCAACAGCTTAGCCTTAGCTCTTGGTAAGATGAAGTACAGTTCCTAAGAACAGTACACAGTTTTAGCAAAGTATTGCAGAGGAGTATAGTCACAGGGACATAAGGAGAAAGAGGAGAATGTAAAGTGGAGATGAGAGCAAGGATAAGAGAAAGGAGCATAGAAACCAGGAAGGAGAAAGAGGTGCAGAAAAAGGAGACAGAGAGGAGAACGAGATACTCAACTGCTACCCCATTAACAGACAAACAAAGAGTAAGGAGGGTGGAATGGCAGCAGGAGTGGAGCTTTCAAAAGGCCAGTTTTTCCATCTGAAAGATTTTCAAATTGCATGCGAGTAGCGCACAGAGGCTTCTATTGATCGAAAGGCAGATGTGGGATCTGCGACCTGAAATGCGTGGATTTCCCCCAGCCCTACAATGCTGTTTTTCCAGCTGAGACCGGCCAGGTTTCTCCCGAACAGCCCTCGACCCACTCACCTCAATGTTGCCCCCGACACGTGCCAGCAAGGGTGGTAAGGGTTTGTCTCGATCGCTCTTCAGCTGCCTGCGGGACTGTCGGCGTCCTCCTGCAGAACAACAAAATCAGTCAACCCCAGGCCTCAGCCACAGAACAGATTGTTTTACTCTCTCTCTGAAACGGCAACTTATCTTAGCAAAAACCACAACAACAACGAAAAGGTTTGGCCATGAAGAGGACACAGGCCTCTCCACAAGGTCTGTCTGAACGGACACACTCATACAAGATTTTTTCAAAATCCGTTTATCTGTTGTTATCACGCCGAAAAACGGATTTCAATCATTTTTGTTGTATTATATACGGTGTATTATATATACAAATATGTAATTTGGTTTACATAAGTGATTAGATTTTTTTTTTTTTTTGTTTAGTAAAGAGCTGTCTGACATAGTTTGCGTTACTAGAGTTAAATTGAAAGGGTGGGACAAACTGTAGCTGAGTTTCACTTGGTTTCCTGAAGTGTTTTCTTTACACTGTTACCTTTGAGGCTGCGATTGACAGTGTCTTGGCACTTTTTTAAGGAACATCCTCACAAAGACATCACTTCCTTCACTTTCACTTTTGACGTAAGGACCACAACCAGCCCAGGGCTTTGTTCAGATACTACTGAGTGGACTAAAAGTTCAGTAATAACATTTAACTTAATGCAATGCCCTCTGCCTTCATTGTCTTATAATGCCACTAGGTTTGGATTTGTTCCAAGATTTTTTTATGTTTATATCAGACTTTTTAGAGATTTTCAGGGATGAATATCAATAAAGTCATATGAATTACTTGAGAAATAATAAGTACACTTTAATATTTAAATATAGAATCTCTTCATTTTATAATATAGAACAAATTAAAATTTAGAGAACAGTGGAGTTCCTATAAAATTTGGAAATGATTGTGACTAGATATGACTTCTTACACTTACAATCTGTATTCTGTTGTTCTTGAAACTCGGCCCAATATAGTGCAAATGAAAGAATATAAGGTTTGTTTAAAAAGAAAAAAATATTTCCTTGCTTATTTGTGAATATAACAGGAAAGGCAATCTACGCCATTTGAAATGAAATGAATAAAACAGAAAAGCATATAAGACAAATTAACGGATAACTCCAAGCAGTTGTAAGCCGAATGAACGAACCTGTCGAGGCTTGTTTAAGTACGTTAGCCGGTTGTTTATTTTGCTGTTTTAGAGCTTAAAACGGCTAAAAAAGCTAACGAGGCAGACATGTATTGCGTAATTCAGAATGGTAACCTATTTGAAAATCGAAGACTAGAATGTTGTCATAGCAACAGATCCTTTAAAATTGTTTCAATACTATTATGACGCAACCCAGGCGTTTTTTGGCACAGCAGTGCCTTCTTGAGTGAATTGATAAAACATTACAGCTGTGGGCCAGGAAGTGGTTGAAGTAATAGCGTTTGGGAATAGATGTGATTGAATCGATTGAGCACAGGAAAAGACAAATGTCATTTATGTGACACAGAATTCCGGGTAAAATTGTAACCGACCTGACAAAGTATGAGTAAAGTAAAGTACGTTTTTCGCAGCACCCACCTTCCGGCCTCTCCTCGAAATCTTCGTCCTCATCCTCGGACCCCACGGAATACTCGGACTGATTGTCTGAAAGATCATCTTGCCACTCTGAGCCACAGATCAGAGAGAAACAGCACAGTACATTCGCTTCTGCAGGAGCGCTACTGCCCCGAACCTGCTGACCAATCAGCGCTAGCCTTGACACTATCGACCACTCACCACTCTCCGTGCCTTAGAGTGGTAGCTGACCTGCTGACCTCACAACCTTCCATGTGGCCAGGTTATGGTCAGCCATTCAACCCTCAACGTGGTCATTCTGATTTTAACTTCTAACCTCTTTGACACCCTATGTGTCACTGTAAGAACTCTGATAACCACCTGATCCTCAAAGTTGCTATAATTTCAACCCTCAATAGCTCCTAACTGATCTCCAACCTGTGACTGTCCTTTGGTCACATTAATGTCACTGCTTACAGCTTATCCCGTGTGATTCTGCTGGCTGCTACAGTGGCTCCACACCAGGAATCTCACTCACCCCTCAGCCTCAACTCTCCCAGCCACCTGACCCTGACTGACCGCTGAACCCTGGTTACACCCCGTTATTACACTTTAGCCACGCGCTTTCC
This sequence comes from Hiodon alosoides, assembly GCA_025775065.1. Lineage (NCBI taxonomy): Eukaryota > Metazoa > Chordata > Actinopteri > Hiodontiformes > Hiodontidae > Hiodon > Hiodon alosoides. The sequence continues at coordinate 15,121 of JAOYSI010066283.1, read as the reverse complement.
CATTGAAATGCGTATGACAAGCCCTTTTGCTCACACTGCCGTCCTACAAAGCTACAAAGCTCTTGACTGTCCTTCTGAAGCCTACACTGTGCAATCAAAGCTTGTGAGACGGGCAGCTTACCTTGGTCCTCCTGCGAGGTATCGTTGTAGTTGACCTGCTTGCGGATGCGCTTGCCCTTGCCCAGGTTACGGGCCAGGTCCTCCTGCTGCTGCTCATAGTGGTGTCTCAGCAGCTTCTCCCAGTAGTCTGGGTCCACATTCTCCTCCTGCTTGATGATCTCGCGCTGTACCTCCTCCTGAACCCACACACAAAGGCTAAATGAGACGGGGGAAACACACAACACACACACACACACACACGCACACGCACAACTGCACAGTGAGACTCATTAAAACGCACACGCACACGCACAACTGCACAGTGAGACTCATTAAAACACACACGCACAGATCTCTCAAATGATGCAGAGAGCAGATCTATGGGCCAGTGTGAAAAAGCTCAACTCAAAACAGGGCGTTCACTTAGTTTGACTCTACTGCAGACATGGAAAGATCTTTGCACGGCCTGGCTCTAAAGCTCTACAGCTGATGGAACAAAATTCCATGTAAAAGGGCAGGACCTTACCTCCCCGTCCTCCTCCCGTACCACGTACTGCGCCACCTTGAAGGAGCTGAGGTACTCGTTCATGTTCTGGATCTCTGTGTCCTCGGTGGCATCCTGACTGCGGTCCAGAAGCTTGGAGATGGCGTTGTCATCGTAATGGATCACACTGCCCTCCTCCCCATCCTTATTATCCCCTGATGTGGAGACAGGTCACACAGAGAGCATGGGACCAGACCCAGAGGCCTGAAACTGTCCAGTTGTGCGTTTTGTCTCAATAAAACTAAAGCATTGTGGTCTCAGTACCGTGTTCACGGAATGACACCGGAACCACGTACCGATAGCCCGGGCGGCCTCCACGTCGTCCTTAAAGAGCTCCTCTGTGCCGAATTTCAGAATGTCGTCCAGCTCCTGTTTGGACATGGAGCCAGTCTTGGACCCCAACCCTGGCCGCACCACCAGGTGGGTCAGCATCATCTTGCGTTTAGCCACTTGCGTGATCCGCTCCTCAACCGAGGCCCGTGTCACGAAGCGGTAGATCATCACCTTCTTGTTTTGACCAATCCGGTGGGCCCGGCTGAACGCCTGAGGAAAACACAGATTTCTCTTTAAAAAAATGTTTCATCAACGAAGGCTTGATTTTAGGCTATTTAATTTTTTTTTTTTTAACAATAACTCAAATGAAGCCGGTTATCATATATGTATGCATTTGTGAGTACAGGCACCTTGCTGACCACTCTGCCCTCTAAGCGACCTTGATGGACAGCTAGAATACTTTGTGGCCTGCTTTACAGTCCAGTCATGGTGTTGTGTTATTCTGGTCATTGCCCTCCTGTCTGCTACAGCGGCTTTGCGGACCGCTGACATGAATCCTGCTCCTTGAAATGATCGGGTGGAAAAAAAACTCTCAGCTGAAACCCTGATGGATTTGTGCATTTCTGGATGTCTTTGGTGTGCCAGCCCGCCTCTGCGAGCCCGTGAACCAGGCATGCAGTACCTGTATGTCGTTGTGAGGGTTCCAGTCTGAGTCGTAGATGATGACGGTGTCTGCAGTGGCCAGGTTGATGCCCAGTCCTCCAGCGCGAGTCGAGAGCAGGAAGCAGAACTGCTGAGCTCCTGGTGCTGCGGAAGAAACCAGGGAAGTGAGTGAGAGTGTGCTGCCCTCTGCTGGAGCATCCTCAAACTGCACATAAATGCCTGCTTTACACCTCTCTCCTCTCTCAGTGCTTTTTAAGAATAACAACCTGATTTGTTTTTCAAGGGAAAAAAGATTCTAATCTCACCATTGAATCGGTCAATGGCCTCCTGCCGCAGTCCACCAGTGATTCCCCCGTCGATGCGCTCATATTTGTAGCCCTCATACTCCAGGAAGTCCTCCAGCAGGTCCAGCATCTTGGTCATCTGAGATGGGAGAAGGCAAATAATTAGCCCATTTTCAAGCAACCCGCATAAGCACAAATACAAACATTCCTATGTATGCAAATACCTATGTACAGTAACACGCATGGAAATAAACTTGACTTTAAATGATCCAACTTCATTGGGGTGATTAACTGACACAGAGTAAAAGCAAGGTGAAACTGGAAAATAAACTGATCTTGAGGTGAAGTAATTTGACTGTTCCCAAAATATCCAGAGATAAATATGTAATTACATCTGAGTAACAACTGGAGGAAATTAAACCACAGAAAACGTTCCAAAATACTCTTCTACGGTTCCGCCGTGACTGAATGTATTGATTCTATGACACTAATAATTAGTGGTGGGAAACAGTACCTTAAGTACCTTAATTAGTGTTAGTAAATCAACTAACACTGAGACTGTGAAACACTAAATAGACACAGAATGAAATGAAGACAAACAACTCTGAGACAACACTAGCTAACCTGAGAGAAGATAAGAACTCTGTGTCCTTCATCCTTGAGTTTCCTCAGCATCTTCTGCAGCAGAGTTAGCTTCCCTGAGGACTTAACCAGCAGATTCCCATCATAGGAGCCATTGGGTAGCACCGGTGCTTCCTGCATTGACAAATAACAAAAACGCGCATCCCATGTTGATCTGTAACCACCTATAAATACACCAACACCTACGCCTATACCTTACCATTACACCTCCCTCCAGCCGCGCGTGGAGGCAGGATTTGGTGCGACACATTAGCACAACTGCCGATTCCAAAATCAAAACTAAATGAAACTAAATAAATAAATAAAACTAAAATCTATTTTAACCACCTATCGTTATATCCTGCCTAATCCATAAATCATTATGTTGTTTCACGTTAAACTAGTAACCTATAACGGCATGAGTGAATTATATATACTTTCTTTAATAAAGAATTAAGTTTACATCTAGGTTGGGTCGCTAAGACAGTGACAACGCAAATCGAATGCATAAACCTGAATATAGCCTGCTGGCCCATTCTAATAACAAAGGATTTAAATCGATTTAAATTCAAAGGAGCCCATACCACAGCAGCCACTGGGAAAAGGTAGGGGTGGTTGCAGCATTTCTTCAGGTCCATCATTATGTTGAGCAACGACACCTGATTACCCCCGCCCTTCGAGTTCAGTGCCTCGAAATTCCGTGTCAGGATGAATTTGTAATACTTTCTGTGGATCACAGAGGAGAGATTAGACTCAAAGCTGGATAGCCCTGGGTTGTAAAAACAGGAAAGATTGATGATTGTAAGGCAGGGCAGAGGAGTTCGAATCAGGAAGATTCAAGATTTCAAGAGCTTTGAACTTAAAGGACAGAGAGGGATGGAAGGAGGGATGGCTGACTTTTGCATTGGGCTGAGCTCCACACGGACAATAAGTTCAGTCTTGGCCGGCATGTTCTTGAAGACGTCAGCCTTCAACCTCCTGAGCATATGTGGTCCTAGAAGATCATGCAGCTTCTTGATCTGGTCTTCCTTCGAGATATCTGCAAACTCCTCAAGGAAGCCCTCCAGGTTACTGTGGAAAGGGAACAGGTTTGAGACAACCACTGCTATTGTCAATGACATTCAGGCAGACGTTCATTCCGTTAAGTCCTGTTCGTTTTGCAAGATCTTTAAAGTTAACTCATCAGAAGACCGTTGAGTTCCGCCATACCAGCCCAGGACCAGTGCAATCTGATACAGTACACATTGGAAAAAGAGTATTGGGAGACGAGTGAAGTCCTTACTTGAAGCGCTCCGGTGTTAGGAAGTTGAGTAGGTGAAAAAGCTCCTCCAAGTTGTTTTGAAGAGGGGTTCCTGTCAGTAGCAGCTTGTAGTAGATCTTATAGCCATTGAGAATTCTGAAAAACTGTACCAGAAATATAAAATAAAGGACATCAATGAACAAAGTGACAATACTCCTTATCTAGCTGCGAAACTGGAGTTAGTGGTTGATTAAGCCTACCGTACCATCAGTTTTGTCGATGCTGATGGTTACACAACGGCAATAATTATAGTTGTTGCTTTGGTTACAATATTTTCTTATTTTTTGATTATATAGTTCACATTTTAGGAGAGAATTTATACCAAACCAGGCCTTATAGACTCAGTTACGCGTGAGACCTGGTTACCTTTTATTGGTTGTTCTTGAGTCTGTGGGCCTTACAGACTTAGCTACGTGTGAGACCTGGTTACCTTTGATTGGTTGTTCTTGAGTCTGTGGGCCTCGTCCACAACCAGACAAGCCCAATTTATGGAACCCAGGATGGCCTGATCAATAGTGATGAGCTCATAGGATGTTAGCAGCACATGAAACTTGATAGGTGTGTCTTTCTGCAACAGAAATATAAGCTACATCATTACATTCTCTACAGTGACTGCTACACATAGATCATTTGTAAAACCTTATATATCCTGTGATACATTTAATCAGGCAGCTGTTTACTGACACATTTGAGGTAAATTCTTTACTCAAGGGTACAACGGTAGTGCTCAATTCAGAACCTGTAACCAAACCCATAATGTCAAGTCCTTCATTACATGCTATCCAGTGCAATCACGCTGGCTATTCTGTCTCACTGGAAAACCAATTAAATAGACAGAGGTGTTTGTGTGGTTGTGTGTGTGTGTGGCTTCCCAGAATTCTGTGGGCTTTTTACCTTCATGCGAAAGACTTTGCGGCCAGACTTGACGGCACTGTCCTCGAAGGTGAACTCGTTCTCGCGTATGACAGCACGGCTGTCTTTGTCTCCGGTATAGGTCACCACGTAGAATTCTGGAGCCCACATCTCAAACTCGCGTTCCCAGTTGATGATGGTGGACAGAGGGGCGCTGACCAGGAATGGTCCCTTAGAATGGCCCTGTGAGGAAAGGAACCATCCTTCATCTCTCCATACATTACCAGCTTAGTATGTGTGGGGTCGGGTGTTACGTACGAATGTTGGAGACTTTAAGTAGATCCCTATAACAAACTCCCTGGATTTTAAGACCCAACCAGGGCACCTACCTCCTTATAGAGGGAATAGAGAAAGACGATTGTCTGGACGGTCTTGCCCAGACCCATCTCGTCTGCCAGGATTGTGTCTGTGCCCTGTGCCCAGGAGAACCGCAGCCAGTTGAGGCCCTCAAGCTGGTAGGGGTGCAGCGTGCCACCCGTGGCATTGATGTACCAAGGCTGCTGATCGAATTTGATGGTTGGCTGGTCATGAGGGGGGGAAGAGAGAGCTGTCAGTTTGAACTGCGGCAGTGAAAAAATCTGCACTTGCCTCTGGCAAACCGGACTCACGTCCACAATGGGTGTCTCGGGAGGGCTCTCTCGCTTCTCTTCCTCCTTGGCCCGCTTCCCCTTTCTCACCACCAAGGGTCTAATGTCCTCCCCCAGCATCTGCTTCCTGTTGCAACATGACAGACGGTAAGCGTAATCCCATACAAAATATATACCGATGCATGTGTGTGCGTGTGTTTGTGTGCCCTTTGTTCATGCATGTGCCAACGCATTTGACTTGACGTGCAATGGACATATGTAATAGTAGCTGACCTGTGGTCCCAGTAAGCCTGCTTGAAGCTGTCATAGTCTGGGACGTCAAAGTTGTCCACCTCCCAGGTGCACTGGTCGTATGGAAGGTCTCTCCACTTGATCAGGTAATGCACATCACCCTCTTTGTCAAAACTGAAAGAGACAGGAGAAACAAGTCCAGAGCATTCACCTGGTTTCTGAATCCAGTCCCACATTCGGGAAACGGAAATACGAATTCCAAGCGCTTGAAACTAGCGTTACTGATTTTGATATCTTATTGATTTCTCAGTATTCCACTAGACGCAAGCGGTGGGCAGGTGGTGAACAACACCCGCAGGGGTGGCCATGTGCACCTGTGGTTGAGGATCCTGTGGATGATCATCCACTCAGGCTTGATGCCGTAGCGGTAGAAGCGCTCCTCCATGACGGCGTACTGAGGGTCCTTGCTCTTCCTCTTCTCGCTGTTCAGCTCCTCGTCCCCGGAGCCGTAGTCGTAGGGTGGCGGCTCGTCCATGTCGTTCTTTCGCTGGTAGTTGCGGTACATGACCGTGTGGTACAGCTCCAGCTGGCCCGGGATGGACAGAGTGACAGACACATGCCGCTACTTTTTCAAAGTTTGGCCGATTTTATCATAGCATCCAATGAGAGTCACAGGAAGGCAATTGGTTTTGAATGGAGGACGTCCACTGAGCCAGTGAAAGGGCCTCTGACGGACCCAGTGCCGAGCGTGGCTGGGCAAGGCTTTTCATAACTGAGTGAAATTTGAAATTGACAGGCGCCAGCCCTTGACCTTTAACCACGCAACCAATGGAAACATGTCTTTCTCTTTATGCTCTATTGCAAGATATACAGAAACTTGTTTTTTTCCAGTTTCTGGGTTTTTTCTGAATTAGATTTATGTACATTTGTTTCTCGGGCAAATAATTTTGTGTGGTAAGCAGCTATTACTTACTATTAGCTTACTATCTGATTAGATCATTAGGTCATTATTAGACATCTAGCCACATCTGAATGTTTGATAACTGATGTGAATAAAACTAAATGCTCTCAGCAATGTAAGAAGCATACTTTTGATGCTGGCCAGTTACTGAACTTGTTTCCACGTCCATGTTGACTAGACTGAGTTCAATAGACTGAGTGAACACGTTTTTTACCTGTAGCTCGCTGACCCAGGAACAGTGCCAATAGGAGAGCCCGGCCCACTTGACAAACAGCTCCCTCTCTGGGTGTCCCTTTAAGGGGGGTTTGAGCAACGGCAGAGCTGGTTCCCCATCAGCACCGGGGGGGACGTCAGGGGGCAGGGGGGGCTCCCCCCACGTCCAGTGAAGTATTCGCTGCACCTTACCTTTTAGAGGAGGGCACTGGAGGACATAGGACAGGATAAATAAACAAATCCATAAATAGAGATAGAGATAGAGATAAATAAACAAATCCATCAGAACAACAATCTAATTGGAAGCCAATAGTCAGAAACCATTACACTGCAGACGATAAACTAACACAAATCAACAATGAAAATGTACTTCCTTACTTTTACTGTATATGTAATTAACGTATACTGCTATTTTACAGTGTTTCTCTTTTTATTTGTTTAAAGTAAAGCTCTCAACAGAGAAACATGAAAGAAAACGGAAAATGATAATTGAGCTTCAGAATTGTTTCTGAAATGGTAAATGCGGATTCAAAGTCGTCGATGACAAGATCTGAATGGAGAAAGAACATTTTGCTCACCATGCAGCGCGGACACAACCACTCCCCATTGGGTATCTCAGGCAGGGGCGGGTTGAGGCAGTGAATGTGGTAGGACGAGGGGCAGGTGTCGCAGCACAGAAGCTCCCCTCCATCTTTGCACACTCTGCAGAACTCCATATGGTCGTCTTCCTCCTCACCGACGACCTCCTCCTCTTCCTCCTCCTCGTCTTTGGCCTCCCACTGAATCCCCTCCTTCTCCTGAGGAAACACACGTAATGTACATGCATACGCACGCACATTCAGGCTTGCTAATTCAGTCATTATATGTACATCTAAGGAGCATTGGATACAGGTAAGGTTCTCTCACACAATGGGGGCAGCTCCACTTGCCCTCAGGGGCCTTCTCCAGCTCTGGGTCCAGGCACACCAGATGGTAGGCACGGGGACAGGTGTCACACAGGATAATTTCGCCGCCCTGCTGGCACACCTCACAGTAGTCCTGGTGGTCTGTCTCGTACCCATCCCCATCCTCTCCTCCAGGAGATAGACAAACATAAGGTAACATTTTAGTTTTGTTTTAGCTATGTCCGAAGGGAAGCTCTCTTGATACAGCCAAATAATATCACTTTGTTTAAGTGGAACCCATGATATGGAAACCCAAAGACTGATGATCTGAGTTGGATTAATTTTTGTAGCATTTTTCTTTCTATGGCAAAGAGACAAAAAAAAACCCCTACAGACCAGGAGATCTCCAAACTCTCTCAATTGCACATTCAAAACATGTCAAACATAGTCAGCAAAGTTTTCTTAAACCTTGAAACCATAAAATCTCGATACTAGAATGATGAGTATAAGCGGGATTCAGAAACACTTGCTTGTTGTCCTCAAATCCAAGGAAAGATGGCGCTCATCCAACTTGCTGATGAAGAACAGGACTAAACGAATCCTCTGCGCTCGTTTACTGGAGAAGAACCAGCTCACTCACTTTTCCTTTTTTTCCGTCCACGACGGGTCTTCTTTTTGGGGGCCCCAGAGGCATCTGAGCGCACGGAGGCACTGTGGATGCTGACATCGTCAAAGTCCGACTCCTCAAAAAAATCCTCTTCACTCTGAGGCGGACACACAGATCGTTCGTGATCAGATTTAGCGTCCCCTATTAAACTCAAAGAGTCCACGGTTTTAACGGTCGGGTTACGTTAAAGGATGTTACGTTATCTGCGACACAGAAGAGGAAGACGATTTATAGTCAATTTAAGTCAATCAACAGACCAAAAAAGTCAGTATTTGTTTCAGGATGTTTTCTGATGTACACATGTGCAACAGGAAATGACATGCCTATAGAACTTATCTCACCGACGATGCTTTTTTTCTCTTGCTACTCTGGCTGGCCTTGGGCTTGGTCTTCTTCCCCTTCCCTTTCTTCTTAGTCTCTTTCGCACTCTTACTTTTCCGCCTTACCCCTGGACCTTGGAGCAGAGAAAGAACACAGAACACGCTGACTCACTGCAGGAAGTCTACGGAGGTTTCCCAAAATTATACATTTGTTAAATAAAGCCAATTCAACTAGAGTCAGTGATTGAAAGTCCTTACCCTTTCCTTCTTTGGTTTTTGCTTTTCTGATTGGACCTGGTTGAGAG
>JAOYSI010066262.1:0-22970 GCA_025775065.1 Hiodon alosoides | reverse complement strand
ACTGACATACACACACACACACATACGCGCTCACACACTCACACACACACACACACACACACTCACACAGACACTCACACACACACACACACACACACACACACACACACACACACAGACACACACACACACATACACACACACACTAACACACACACACAAACATATACAAGAACATCTGCTGCTGCACCCGCTACCCAGGCACATGGCCACACATGCCGTCCTTTTCCAGTAAGTGCAAATAAAATAAATAAATAAACACAGCCATGAAAGTCAGTGACCAGAAACGGCAGTGGAGTGGCACTGGGGCTGATGCACTCTCTGGCAACGTGACTGTCATTAGCAGCGGTCTTAATGACCTGTGAAAAACAGCCGGAGCTTGAGCCGCTAGTCTCCTGCAAACTCCACTGCAAGGAAGGGCGAGTGTACACCACTGGACCGCCCTTTGAGTCGCCCATGTGGACTGAGGACAAGGACCTCAGCCCCAGTTCCGCGCAGAGCCGGCCATGCCAAGTTCAACACCGTTTTAATCCACAAACACCGCCCATCCTCCAGCTTCAGACATTAAGCTGTAAATGTATGTTGCACTAGCCAAATTACAAATAAGTCTACCTCGATGAATTGGTATGTTATTAAGACCTCCTGGGACCCAGCAGCATATTGTGCACAAGGATATGTCACTCAAGCGAAAAAATATTCAGACCTGTAATTGTTTACTCTCCATCTCCCTTTCTGCCGCTGAGAGGGTTTGTTCCAGCGGGCTGTTTCGCCAGCTGACAGCCCGAATCGGGCACAGTGCTTTATGGATATTGATGAGCAGTGGGGTCAAGGAACGGTGATCTGAAACACTGTTACGGCCATGCCTGTTGTTCAGGGTTTCCCCTTTTATATTCTGGCCACAGAATCAAAGTAAGGAGCTGAGGTTTTTCTCTAATTCATAAAATCCCAGCAAAGAGATGTTTTAGAAATATGTTGTGTGCATTCAGGAACACTGCATGGACAGATCAAATCCACCCTGGAAAGGTGGGGAATTTTGATAGATCCGCTTTTCATTGGCACAGAAGGAATCCTTTTTGTTTGCATTTAGTGGGTTTTGCAGGTCAGAATGCACAGCACTAATGTGAGGTCACTGCTAAAGCAACTTCCAAGCACAGGGAAAAGAATGCATCGTTGGAGGTGAATATGAACCAAGGAAGATTAGTTTTGGAACCCCTAACGTTCTGAACACAAATCCATTGAGATTTTAACCTTATTTTCTATTTTTACATCACTCTGCACTGAAAAAGCTGTGGCCTTGCATTAGCACGGTAGCCCATCCACAAACGGAAAAAATAAATAAAAAACGGATTAGCGAGTTAAATCACGCGTAGCCTCATTGCGGCCTGTGGCCTGGGCCCTCGCTCACCAAAACATTTGCTCTGGTTTGTGGCCCTGTCCATGAAGACCTTGGAGGAGATGACGGTTCCGAAGGGCAGGAACGTCTGCATGAGCTCATTATCTCCAAACTCCTGTGGCAAGTGGTAGATGAACAGGTTACAGCCCTCGGGACCTGGAACACACGGAGGTCATCCGTCAGAATGCCGTTTCACGGCTGTCATGTGTACAAATATAGACGCAAACATTGTTACCGGCACCGTTTCCAAGGAAACAGTGTGCAGGAACCCTTATTAATTAATAGTCACAGTATTCCAATTTCATGGATTGAAATGGTTCTCATGTTTAAATTCAAATTTGACAAAGCAAGCTATGTGAGAGGTGTTATTACAACAAGAAGCCTTTCTCTAAGTTCACATCTTCAATGTTTTAAGTCCATATTTTGCTTAAGGAGGGCATACTCCCTGCTAACTTCTATTTTCTTTCACTGACAACAAATAACATTGCCGGCTTGTCTTTAAAAGTATGCAAAGCCCTTCAGGGAATCTCTTTTTATGGCGGGCGTTCATATATATTATATCTTTCTTAAGGCCGACTCAAGTGTCAGAATTCATCACGTAAAGTGATGTGATCATACTCTTTCTGGGACAACTTCCTTGGATGAGAACACATTTTTATTGAACTTGTAATTTCAAGTCTGGTCGATTAAAATATGTGCCTATTGTAATGCTTTCAGCATGTTTTAATGTGACTATCTGGAGATTTTAAGCAAGAGATGTCTCTGAAGGTTTAGCCAATACATTTCAAATATTGAAATGAATACTGACTTATCGATATTTTTGACTTATTAGCATTACGCCATTAAGTATTTATTTGAACACATGTATTTGGTAAATGCATTTCAGCTGTCCATTATCAGGTAATTAAAAAAATATATTGTTCTTCACCCTTACCTTCCCTCTGCTGTTGTTGCTGGATGACCTGAGGTGGCTGTTGCAGTGTCTGTCCAATAGGGGTCAGTGTGGTCGCTGGGTAAATGGCTGCGACAAACAGAGAGCCAACATTTTTTTCTTTTATTAAAAGACAGCAGGATTTTTTGTAATCAAAGAGATTTTAGTTTATTATCTCCTCTAGTGTAGCCATATCTATTGTAGCCACCACACTAGAAAAAGGGTTAAGCTTTCTGACATTGTTGGGACCATGAGCTATTTTATTTTTTTCAAAATGTTTTAATTTTTTTTGCTAACCAACAATATACATTCCTGAAAGCAGCACTGCAAAGCCCTTTGTGTAATCTGTATGACTATAACAGTTCAAGTGAAATCATACTGGTAATCTGATTTTCATGATCAAATTTTAAATCACGATCATGTAATCATATAAACAAAAAACAAAGATGGCCTGCTCCGGCAACCCGCCATAATAACATCTGATTTTCTAGAGGATCGGACCGTCGCGTGGGAATACCTGTGTATTGCTGTACACCCGTAAAGGCTTGCTGAAGAGTGTCAGCCGCCGTGGGGCTCTGGGTGGAGTAAGGCGGCAGGCCGTTGGTGTAGACAGCCTCCACTGCCGGATGCCCATTGGGCTGGTGAGGGATGCCTGTGAAGCCATTGACGATAGGCGTGACGATGCTCGGCACAGCGGAGGTGGTGATGTTGGCGGGTGGAGAGCTGAGGCCTGGGGGGTGGAGCAGGCAGAGGGGAAGTGTGACAGACGGATGAGTGAGTCACAGAGGTGTGTGGAGCGGAAGGTGCTCGCGGCCTGACTCCGTGAGGATTGAGTCGACCTGCGGGAGGTTAATGTCCACCGCCTGTGAAGAGGCCGCGCTTTTTCGCAAATTTCACACTCTCACGCGAGGCCACTCTTAAAGTGTGCAACGAGGAGTCGTTAAAAGAGCAGGCAGGAATGGCAGTTGCACGTTAAAGTATTGGGGGAAAAAACACAAAATACTGACAGTTCACACATGAGAAAGACAACAGTATTCACACCCCAGTTTCTGCACAGGGTCTGCATAGCATGACCAGTCTAAATAACAGATTACAACCACACAAAAAATCTGATATTTCACGCTACACATATTCAAGTATTCAGATCATAAATACATTGAGATATGGAGGTGTTTGGAAGCTTTAACCGAGCCGATTTAACATCATCATCTTTGCTTTTGTAAAATCCACTTTGGTAAGAAAGAATGGGAGGATAAAACCTGGGGACTACCCATTTGGGAAGTCTGCTTCATGTATGACTGGAAGTGCTGCTCAGTAAAGACCGGGTTTCCGGTTGTCACAGAAACTACAAGGGAAGCCACCATTGCGGTCTGGCGTTCAGGAGACCCTATAGAAATATATGCACTGACTACAGGCTACAGTGCCACATACCATGAGAAGGTCCACACATAGGACTTCAGACCTGGTGTGCACAGGCTCCCCCATTGGAGACCCATATGCCAAGGCTATGGGAGCCTGACAGCCCTGCGGCTCGCTGCTGTGACTAGGGAAATCACACAGACCCAGGGAGAGCCGTTGTGTCTTAGGCCATTTTCTCTTCTTCTTTTATTTGATAAAAAAAAGCCTCTCTTTGTTGCTTGTTTCCTCCAGACCTGTGATGAATTAGGCTGCATCTTTTCCCTGTCTCCGCAGGGCCCAGGAGAAAGCTCCGCTTTCCAAGGGCTCTCAGACAACCGACAGTCTGGCCGACCACACACGGCGGACTGTACGGACAGATAATGCTTTCCCTGAATCCTCCGCCGCGTCCATTTCCCTGGCATAGACTGGGGGCGTTTGCTGCCCAGGGTCAGCGGGCAGACGCAGCAGCCCTAGGGTAAGGACGGGGAGAGGGGAGTGACACTCAGTGAGATACAGCTGCCTGGGGGAGGAAGCTGACGGACCCCAGAGAAGAACAAGTCAGTGTATCATAGCCGACTCCAACCAGCAGGAAGTTATGTTCAATGTTATATATCACAGGAGGGAAACCCATGGGAAGGCGCATAGCCTTTCGGTAACTAATTGCACGTAAAACGAGTGATGAAACCTCTTCTAACATACAGTGCAATCCATGTCTATTCATATCCTTGTTAAAATATAACCAAAAAACAGGAATCAACAGATAATAAATTATTCTGGAATATTGTATTTCTGCTCAGGTCAATATAAAATAAGCTTTATCGTACTATAAACAACACTGGAAAGAACAGCATATTTTGTTTTTTCACAGAATTATGTGGTATTTAAAAAACACAGACACCAACATTATTCACACTCCATGCAATAAGTACTTTCTACATCCACCTTTTGACTTGATCAGACAGAGGAGACACCTCCTGTACTGTTTTATCAGGTTGTGGCATGTTTCCTTGTGGATTTTTGACCATTCCTCTATGGAGAATCTCCCAAGCCCCACCAGATGTCTTGTATTTCTTTTGTGGACTGCATTCTGGAGTTCACAAATGTTCTGTAGTATTAAGGTGTGATTTAGATTGAGATGTTCAGTTAAAATGTAGATTTTGTGATTAAATAACCATTCCTTTTTGGTATTTGATGCATGCTTGGGATACTTGTCATGCTGGAGTTAAAAATGTTTTCCACCTAACTCGAGTATCAGAAGAAGGAGATGGTTTGGCCAGAATGTCCTGGAACAATATTGATTAAATTGTTTCCTCTATTATAGTTTCCCTAAAGCAGAATTTTTGCTCCAGACTATAAGAGAAGGTCCAAATCGCCACTGGGATGCAGTCCCAAGAATCAGTACTGTTTCTTTTTTTAGTGTTGCGCTTTCAGGATACGTTTGCAACTCTGCCCTGAACACTGGATGTGTGCAGTTTCCCAAGTGTAGTCTCCCCCTGGCTGCTGGACGGTCACAGTCATCACGGACCTTCAGCCTTGGATTTGTGGTTTCCTCACAGATCATTTGTCTTACAGCACGTGGGGAAGTATTCTCTCGGGCTCTCTTCCTGACAAGATAGCAACTGTTCCTGTGGCCTTGAACTTCTTCATGATGGACACTATAGTGGAAACTGGAATTTTTAAAATAGCCATTATCTAAGTTGTGGAGATCAATGAATCTCTGTCTGCACTTTTTAGAGTCCCCTGGCCTTTACCACAATGGTGGTAAAGTGGTGTTCCTGAAGGATTTTCCTGCTACTGCGTTACCTCCTTTTATACCCCATATAATTTTACCCCATTATAAGCTTCTAGAAAGGTCCGTAAGCTTCATATGAATCTCTGGAATCTCATTCAGGAGCATTTTTGCTGTGTTTTCCTTGTAGATTCATAGGGTGGGAAACATTTTACTATATTTTATTAAATACCACACCACTCTGTGAAAAACAAAGTATTTTTTTTGTTGTTTGTGCTACAATTAAGCCTATCTACCTGAGAAAAACTAAAATATTCCCCAATCATTTACTTCTAGTCGAGTCCCGTTTTTGGTTTTAACAAGGGCATGAATAAATACGGGGGGCAATGATCTCTTTTAACAACCTCTTACGATATGAACTTAAAAATAGTAAACTATATAAAACAGCAAGAGGAAATACGAAGGCCTACTGACAGATTTAGATGCTAGCCATACATTAATTGTTATATAGCAAGGGCCCAATGGGTCATTGAGTGACGTTACCCTTGTTAGTATGCAGTGTAATTTTCTACATTTTTCGTCAACCCCCACAGATGTGCACGTATTCCAGCTGGAGGGCAGACCTCTAAACACTGGCAATTAATGTCAGGATTATTGCAGTCCTTAGGGCTTGAAACCCCAGAATTTGCGTTTCAGTTCAAACAGCAAAGGAGAATTTGTCATTTTCAAGAAAGTCCTTTGCTCCATCTGAGTTACTTTGGTTGCGTAACACACGTGTCACTGGGGATGAGAGAGGCCAAAAAGAGTTCAGGGATTATACATATTTTAAGTATAGATCTCTCGACACATTTACATCAGCAGGGAGAAGGGGCAACTGTTAATAATATTTTCCCCCTTTTGGTTCAGAGCTTTAGAACCTCTAGCATAAACGGAATCACAGTCTTAAACTAACTGTTTCAAGGCATTCATGTTTGAGATATGACAACACAGCTGTAGATTAACCAAGCGCTCAGTTTAACATCCCTCATTCTAAGCATGCCACACAACGAGACTGCCGCTTTATGGGTCTAGAAGGCGTTTCAATTTTAAATATCATGCCCTTGCAAAAGTAGAGTCTTAAACAGCACTCAGTATGAATTTGTTTAATATTTAATAAATGAAGGATAAACATTTGCCCTTATTTGACATTATGTATGTGTGCTTCAGCTTTATGGTTACAACCCAACTTGCCGAAGAGGCTGATTTACATACAAAATGGTTACACCCAGAAATGTCTTGACATGTATAATATATTTATAATGCTAATTATAAATTCAAATGGTGAGAACAGAATTTACATCTTAGAATGCACTGCAGTCATAACAATCACTATGCTGTTCTTCCACTAGAGCATGAAATAAGCATTATTAAAAAATGTTTTCATTTTTTTTTTAATAGGAGGCACAGTTATAATATAAAAAAAGTGATGGCCTTTATCCCTAAATGTATGAGAACAAAGGAATGTTTGTGTCCCCAATAATTAAGTGCCTTGTCTGAGGATGATGTTTTATAAGGAATACCACATTTCAGTTGCATCCTTAGTAGCAATAAGATTTACCAGACCATTGTATTTACTCTGAAAATTGTGTTTAATGTGTGCATGTACATATTCAGATGGTTATTCACTGTATATTGTATTCCTCTACCGAAACGTGGGACCGGCAGTAATAGACTTACAGCCGTATTAAGTTCAATCTGTGCCAACAAATATGGACGCATTCAACCAGAAATATTGTGAGGTTGATGTTGAAAACTGCCAAGAACAAATTCCACGGTGGTGGAACATATCGTCCAACAGAACAAAGTGAAGTGGTTCTGCGTGGCTCTGGAACTCAGAATGTATACCTGCCACTCATTGATCTTACCGGCGAATGGTTCTGCACCATCTCCTGTATAGCATACCTCTGTCTCCATAGAACATGGCTAGCGCTTGTTTGCTTTACGTGTACCATCCAAAGCAATGCCTGGTAACCACGATTCTCACAATGCACCATCATGAACCACTGTTTTCATATGAGAATCATCTTGGCAGTGTGCATAGGCTTTACAAAGCTCGAGAGCATTTGCCGGGAGATCAGAGGTCTCGTTGTTTTTAGGGAACCTTGGAAAAACCTTGTACAATCCCTCTCAGATTCATAATCGGGAACGAGGATTGACGGAACACTGGCAATATCCTGATACTTATTAAGACAGTATTGTAAAGGACGGCATCAAAGTTTAAATATTTAACCAGATAATAACATGTGACATTGAGCAAGCGTTCCTATGTAAAGCTAAAATGGGGGCCCCAAATGGTGAGAACAGTATAGATTACACTTAAGCTTCGGATTGCTTTGGATTTTAAACAAATGTCTTAATCTTAACTAACTATTATAAAACATTTTCCAAATTAAAGTAACTTGTAATTTCTGTAGCAATTATCTTCATTTTAGCTGGTCAACGAACAGGCTTTTATTAAAAACCCTTTTATTAAAATTAGTAGGAAATATTTAGAATTTATTCAACACGAGGGTTCTAATGGCCAACAGGCCAAATTTGTTAGAGGGCATTCAAAGAGGGATAGCTGAGTGATCCACGTGTGTTAAGTGTTTATGTGCATGTTAAAAGATGTGCATATCCTCACACATAAATAGACAGGTTTAAACATACTAAAGAGTTCCGACTGGTTCATCTGCACTGGCTTCTGACTGACTCAGCACCACAAACACATCCCTGGGGTTCAGCTATAATGTAGTAAAAACTCTTGAGAGTGGGAAATAAATTATCGCTGTGTTTTCACAAACACTTCCGAAAGATTTGATTAACCAACCAACTTCACCTCATTGATTTCCACCAGCCAATTAAAACATATAATTGCCATAATATCTACTATCAGTCTGGGACTGTAAATGTATCTTGATAGTCATTAGCGGGAGGCAGGAGAACGGAACCTATTTCAGGTCGTATGCATTGATAGTCTGCAATGCCCACTTTCATTGCCTGAGACGACACCGTTTCCCTGTTCCTCGCCCGCAACTTTTTGTGCTGTTAACCAATCGCGTAGCTGCAGAGATCAATTTATGGTCGCCAGAAGTTTCTGTAACTTCTGACAAGTACGTCATCATATCCATCCATCCAACACAAATGCTACATTCACCGTGGGTGACACAGTGTGTCATGGGATTTGCAGACAAATAGCGTCAGTGACGCACTTTAAGATTATCACAGCAACCATTTGTACATACATTTGAAATGATGTAAATGGGGAAGACGAAACACGTGGAATCACGTGTGAGCATATTTGATGTATGGACCCGTCAGTCATAGCGACGCCTTGAAGATCATTACTTATTGGCAGTCTCCGCCCGTGCCCTTTGACCTTACATTCCTTGAATTGGCACATTTTTAAGAGCACTTAAACAGGCAGCATTGACCCTCTGACAAAGTGAATAACTAAATAATTTACAGATTTAATGAAGAGAGGAGAGGGACTGAATCAAAAAACTGTGAAAACGCACCAGGACAGTGTGATAACCAATGGGAACCAAACGGCCCCTTGTTTTGCTGCAGAAAACCAAGGTTTGCGTACAGGGATTAAAATGTAGTACATCTGAGGAGGCTCAGTAATCAGCAAAGCGCAGCACACGGGTATCCATGCCTAATGCCTTATACATCCCAGCACTACCTTAATCTGGAAAAAGACCAAACGCCGCCCCATCTCTCTCTAAACGCTAGCATGAAAGGAGACAGAGTGTAGAAATGCCCCTGCATTGCATATTAACTTTACATTGTTTCCATCAAGTGTAGTTTTCACAGTCAAATGTACTTACAGGAAAAAGTGCTTATGTCAGAAATTCCCCCTCCCCACACCCATCGATTTAAGCAATGCCTGTTTTTTCTTTAGCCGTACCATGGAACTGTACACGTCAGGTGCAAAGTGTGCTAATTCAAGTGTTTTCTGGTTTATTAGATGTGAGAATTTCAGTTGACTGGAAGAACTGCTTTCTGATTGGGGTCAAATTGTGCTTCAGCCCTGGTTTGAATGCTTTGTCTGTCACTCTTTTCTGAACCACTGTGACGCAGTTCCAGAATTCGATTACAGCCAATCGCTCCCCGCGAAGGCACAGCAAGACTTCTATTCACTGTGCTGGACGCTGTCTTGAAGAAAAATCACGGCCAATTACCTTCTTATGTAAGAAAAGTGAAAGAACTGGCTGCAGTAAAAGCTAATGTCACTCCGTAAACGTCAAAGCCAAGCTTGCTTAAATGTAAAGGCGGGGGCAGCGGTAAACAATTGCAACTGCAAGCAGGATAGGTTTCATGCAGATGCCAAACAGGGTGAAAATGCTTGCAAAACGGGTTTGTCGTCAGTAAACGTATTTTGCACTTATTTATTGATGACTAAATTAGCTGGAACTTATTTGGGCATGAAATGCATTTCCGCATATATGCCACTATTTCCCTGTGTGTCGTAATCAAGTTAATGGATTAGCCTTTGTGAGCCTACAGCATGATGAGGTCTTTTTTTATTCCCCTGAACATCTTGCTCTCCGCTATTGTTGTGCATGGAGAAAATGACATATCCTGTGATATTGCTGAATAATCGTTAAGCCTTATTTCCTGTTATTTTCAGTTTGTTTGGCTGTGCAGAGGGGTCAGCAAAAAATCCCGAAACTCGAAGAGAATGAAACAGTGCTCACCCAGCGTGTGATGAAACTCACCCGACACCGGGGTCATGGGGGTGGGTGGCAAGCCGTTCATGTTGAGCGCCCCCACCTGGTGGATCTGTGTGGCTGGGAAGGCCACGCTGGGCGTCAGGTAGCCCCCGTGAGTGGCGGCCATGATGGCGGCTTGCTGTTGCATCAGCTGTGGGGCAGCGGAGTGAACGGAGTGAGAGGGGACGGGGCAGGTGGTTAAAACAAAATGAGGGGGAGGTGATGGATCACAGGAGGGAAAGAAGAACAAAGAGAAGACATGTCAAGCTGTGATTACTGAATTATTTTGTCTTCATGGTTAAGGAATTTTTGCATAGCTGGACAAAAGGTAACTGACCCTTGCAGAGTGATATAAGCAATACTAAGGAATTTAGGATATTTTGGAGCATAATAATCCCAGCTCAGAAAAATTATTTAGCCTTCTGCAAAGCAAAGCAATGCATATTCAGACATGTCTCACTTCTGCACATTGCACTCAATATTTAAATATGTTATTGACATACTGTGGCCAGGGGGCTTAATGACTATCTGTACCTGAAAGGGCTGCTCTTTAGCCAATGCGCTGCCATTCATCTGCCTGAGCTGAAACCCGCACCCTGATGCTGACGCTCACCGCGCACTCCTGCGCGCATATCCGCATCCCGCCTCGGCCTTTGTGCAGGGGCCACAGCAATCCATTCTCCAGGAAGATGGGCTCTCAAAAGGCATTCGCTGGCACGAGCGAGCGGGTTTATCGGGTGGGCCGACAGCCTTTTGTGGGACCTGACATTGACGATCAGGCAGGCGAGCGAGCACAGGAGCAATACGGGTAAAAACAGGGCCGTCTCATTGTCTGGCACTTGCGTTAAATGTCATACGGCTGCGTCCCACAATAAGACAGGATGTACTGACTGTGCAGTGCTCTCTACACACGACAGGCCTGTCAGGTAGAGCTCTAATGCACATCCCCGTACCCTTAATGCCAATGATAACATTGTGCACATAATGCGGTTCCGCAGCCCCAGTGTGCACATAGTCTCTGGATGGGAAAAGCCAATTATTTTCCCGCCGAGCCCCCATCAGGTAACCTGAAAGCGGCTGTCCCCACACAAAAATAGGCACGGCTGAAATCTCATCCATTAGCCACGCGCCTAGCCACCAGCGTCTACTGGCCGCCTTTGTTGCTTGCGTAATTTTATCAACATGATAAATGGAGACCATCCACTCGGCGCTGGGTTTAAAAAATTTAGATTTTTGGTAACGAGGAAGCCTGAGCCCAAAGTAAAGCTAAAAAAAAAAAAAAAGCAGAAATAAGAAGCAAGGCGCCCCCTTAAATTTGCCTTGATTGCAGACATTATCAGATTGCAGAGGTTTAGGCCCGTCCTGCCCTATGTCACAGCCCACAATGTTTGCCCTTATCACTGGCTACTGTTCCACATCCTGTATCGCAAGTTGAGTCCAGCCTGGGATTGGCTTCTGTCAGCTGCATGCAGAGTTGGTGAATAGTTTGTTATGAGTAGGTTTCTACTTTTCGCAGAAAGGTTTACCTAATTAGTTATTTCAATTTTAATAACGGTTTCAAGAACATCAACTTAAATATCGCCTTTCAGACTTTCACATTTTTATCCTGCTTAAAAACTCTGATCAAACAGTGGCTCCAAGACTTTAATGAGACAAATCAGAAGTAGAACATGAAGCGAGCCCTGAACTAAAGCCAGGGACGCCACATTTTAGCTTCCTCTCACAATAGTGACATGTAAAATCAGGAGAGGGAGTATGGTGTTATTGTAGCGCGCACAGAGGCTTCTATGCACACACTGCATAAATAATGACATCTTTTATGGTAGGCCCTAGATTGCAAAGATAACTGCACAGCGTTATGCATGCTCGAGGTTCAGATATAGAAAACGGGAAGCTCAAGCATGTAATTAGGGTCCAGCAACTAAGTATTTGTGATAGAAGGTCTGATATTCATTTTATTTGGCTATTCGCATCTCCTTATTTTTATTTTCATTTTCTTTTACCAGAAACTTGGCTTTTTTTGCACTTTGATTTATTTATTCTTGGAGCGTGAGTGGATTGCGAATGTCTGCGGCGGACAGGAAACGAAATTGCCTTGGGCTGAGTTTTCATCACCATGGCTATAACCTTTTCTTTCTCTTAATAAAAACGAAAAAAGGGAAGGAGAAAGAGCAGAAAACGTTGCCTATGCTACAGCATCCATTTAGTGTGAGGCATCTGCTTTTTTTATTGCAACCCCATGGCGTTATTCTCCCCAGGTGCCAGCAGGCAATCACCTCTTTATCACATGGCAATTATCTCTGTAGCACTGCTCTGTGACTCTGTGACTCTCTGCGCTGTCACATGTGACCCTTTTAGCCGGTCCTGCACTGGCATGGAGAAAATAGGGTGGAGGAGGGAGGGAGTAGACCCTGGTTATTGAGGTCCCAGACCTGCAGATTGCCTGGGACTGCGGAGCGGTACCCATTCTGGCAGAGAGAAACCGGAGGAGAGCACGCTGCACTGGAATTGCCTGGGCTTTAGGGCATCCTTTATTGCGTTTATGTGTTTTAGTGTATCTCTTATGACATTTTTTTAATGGCGTCTCAGCTCAGCTGCGCTACTTTTTTCAGTACTTGCTTATGTGGTCATTTCATCTGAGTGACTCAAATGTTCCTTTTTTTTAAATCTAAGAAAAGCAGTCTTTTTTTCCAGGCTTTGAAATATTATTCAGTACGGGCTTTTCTGTCCAATTCCAGTTGCCTACGAAAAGGGGCCCACGTCAGAAGAGGTTAAAGATTTTTTTAACAGGCCATTCAAATGGTTACTTTCGTTGTAAGAGTTTCCAAATGGATTGTGCTGTATAGACCAAATTGAGACTGTACTGAGACTGAACATTTGACGATAAGAACAAACTGTACAGTTGCAAACTACAGTTCTCAGACGAATAATGGTAGGTCACATGGCAGGGGGCTGTGGGAGCCAAAGCAGTGGATTTGGATGTCACATTGGTTGTAATAATGTCATTTCCATGTTGCATTTCTAGCTGTATTTGTCTCCGTAATGCTCTGACATGCTTTGGGGACGCTATGCAAAACAGTAGGACAAATGTTTTCCACACTTGCCCAACAGAGGGCGATGCTAACCAGTAATCTGCAATGGTCTGCTCACCGAACACGCCCACCCATCCAGCCTAAATTCATTAAGACAATATTAAAAACTGCAGCAATTTTCTCCTTCTCTTTGTTAAAGTTTTTTTTTGGGGGTGGGGGTGGGGGGGGGGGGGGGTGTGCTGTGTATCTGTCATTAAAGATCCCGTCTATTTTGCTTAGCCCAAAGCTTGGTGCGGTCCAGCAAACCTCGAGCTCTGGGGCATCAGCGACGAGAGTGAAATGATGGATATCAAATGTAATCATCTGAGTTTTTGTTTGGAACAACTGGACCAGACCTGAAGTACAATGCAGGTAGCTCTACTTCCTGGATACCCATAGTTTTAGCTGCCGTGTATATTTTCTTTTTCTTTTCCTTATTGTCTTCTTGTTACTTATTGAAATGGTATTTTGTGTCCGGTCCCTCTTGAGATTTCTGTGTCCTCCTCGCCTGGTTTGACTCAATTCTAATTGACTACCTGTCAGATTGACCTATAATCAACTGCATTACCTGCAGAGCCTCTCTTTAAATTCCCTGTTTGCTACTCCTCTGCACAAAGCTCAACTGCAGTACTTCATACTTCTGTCAATGCAAGTATGGTTGCATGTAATAAAAAAATGCCTTCTGAGGTAAACTTATCACCCTGACACTATTTGATAGTAATAATTAATGTACTAACCGAGACAGCATTGTGTTATATCTATCCTAAACACAATTTTAAATCAATAATAAACACACCGAAGCCTACTAAAAGGTGAGCCAACAAAAGTTTTCTGGTCCCCATTGATTATTGAACGCTCAATGATCTACTGGCTTAATAATGTGATTTATTGATTGTTGCCATTTATGGTCACAAGAAATCTCAGTGATCTTTTAAACTGTTGTGGAGCCAAGACTATATACATTATACAACAGCACACAATTGCAAGTGTACAAAAGCATGTGGGTAACCTTGTGTTGCAAGTTCCATTAAAAACTATTTAAATGAACTTATTTTGTGTTTTTTTTTTATGCATAGTACATATACTGGCTTGTCAGGTGTGCTTCTCAATGCAGTTACACTTAGCTGGTCTTGCTCAGTTTGAATAAGATATTTTGCCACAGACAGAGAGCCCAAATTAGAATATATCCACCTCGAATGATCAAGTACACTATTGCAGTTCTGAGTAGCAGAGACATGCTCAATGCTATAAACAGGGCCTAGCCCTAAGTTTCCTCTAGTTTGCATTTCATTATCACAGAATAACTGTGTTGGTTCCTAAGGGCATAACCTCACTTTGCAGACACAGTTTAGTGTAACCCTATCCTTCATCAATACGCCATTGATTTCTGTTTGTATACCACACGTATGCAAAGAGACGTAGGCAGTACGACAGTAACCTGGAATTGGTCAATATAGCCCCAGTGCCTTGCGCCGGCTCGTTTAGCCATGATTCACTCGCACACGGGCGAGAGAACACGTGCAGGGGGGAACCTGCGCGTGTCCGTCCATAGGGACACCACCGTGCCGCTGCCCACTCCAGAAGGAGGTGAGCTGAGAACACACCTGACACAAGCGGCCGTGGAAATCCATCGCTCGAAATGGCACTTTGGCTCATCCTTCCAGTCACGGAAGTTCGCCGTATCTTAAAGACCGATCAGATTAACGCACAGTATAGTATTAAGCCCTATTCTTTTCAGAGTCATCTTCATCTCACACAACCCGACCTCCCCCCCCCAACCACCCCATTCATCATGCATTGGAAATGATGTGCTTTCATGTCGCTCTCTGTGCTTGAATTGAGCGAAGGCAAAATGTACCTTCAAGTGTATGCAATAACTGAGGACAGGCAGAAAGATGAGCTGTTGTCTGAGTTTTTTCTCTGTTCTTCACAGCTGAGCGTTGTTTCTTAAGTATTCCAGCTCAACGATAAAGTTTATCTAACTGCACAGTATTAGAGAATTAGTGCTCTGGGCGTATAAAAAGGGGTTCACTTGGCCCTAAGTATGGCCCACAAACAGCCATGTAGATGAGATATTGTGTTTCATAAATGCTTCACAGACTTGACTGAAATGGCGCGTGGACTTGGGTTCATTTGAAAAGCATTTGTGAGTCCTGCCTTACCGTTCGCCAGCTTTTGAAAACGTCAGTGAGGGGAAGATTGTAGGTAGTAAGTAATTAATTTGAGCCTGTTTCAGAAGGCAAATTGTTTCTCGAGGTTTTTATGGCATCCCACGGGGGCTGTGAGAATACAGACGGTACAGTAGATTGTGCAGCTAGTGAGAGTAACTGTGTAACTGCGCGCGAGGCTCTGGTAGCTTAGATAAGAGGCGGCCAAGAAGGTAGTCAGTGAGAACCACGGCAACCGCGACCTCCAAGACCACCGCCTAAAGCAATGTGTTTCTCCGCGTAACTGGAGAATGGCCCCATTATATCCACCATAATAAGAGCAGATGTTTTACAGGACAGTGCGCCCGTGCGGCTTTGCAGTTACTTTTCTGATGGGTAAATTGGACATTTTGATTCCATCGCTATGTGTAAGAGCGCATCGGTGTATCAGCGTGTGCACCCAATTTAAAGGATACATACATTATTATACACATCGTATATCAGAGCGCACTGCTCGGGCTGCCTGCCTGGGAAGGAGCTGAAGTATTTATCGGTGTCCGAAGGACATCTGTTCCAGAACCAATTTGGCTTCTAAAAGCTGCAGTAATTCAAGATGCACGCCGCAGATCCTCCCAGACCACTGTGGGCACAGTCACGGCCAGGGTGGGACTTACCGCGTGGGCGTAGGTGCTGTAGGTGCTGAAGGGAAGGGCCACGGCGGGGTTGAACAGGCCGAATTGGCCCACCATCTGCTGCATGCGCCGGATGGTGCGCTCCTTGTCCGTGTCTGCGAACTTCACCACCAGGCTGGAGGAGGCGCCCTGGGAGATGAGGCGTGGGAGATGGTCACGCACATTCCCCTCAGAAAAAGCAGGCACCGGTTATCACGGCTTTCATTGGCGTTACATTCATTCTTTACAAAACCGTCGACCGCCCCTTTAGCAATACTGCAACGCGGCTTAATTCCTTAAAATTAAAACTATTCACGTGTATTAGTATGATTTATTCCCCCAGCATCGACGGTTAATGTACATTTAATTTGTACATTATTCATGTATATTAGGACACAGGTAGGAACATTTTGTCCCTTTGTAGCAGGGAAGCTTCTGTTTTTTGTCCAACTCAAAGGCATAATTATTTAATTGGATAAAATATTTGCATAACTTAATGCAGTTGACCACCCGCTCAAGATTCTTAGCATTTTAGAAGAAAGCACAAGAAACTGTGCTGCCCTGCAGACACAGTGCCGGGTGTTTACAAACTAAAATTATTCAGTAGATCGGCTTTCAGGTTTGAGACTGCATACACCGTAAAAGATGAGGTTTCTGGTAAATAGGCCTACATAATGAAAGCTCACAGCTGTAGCAGAAGGAGATTTTCATCAGTAGGAGTTAGAAACCTAGATACACAGGCACAACCCCAGTCGTCTTTCTTGGCTGATGTATCATGTAAAGAATAGTAAGGGCATCTTTATTGTTTCCAGTACAGGTTTCTCTGTCAGTGAGTCCCTTTACAGAGCCCCACACCCCACCCACTGGCACCTGCGGGAAGTCTGTTGCACCTGTGAAACACCAAGCGACTTTGACATCAGTGGGGCGCTGCGTTCTCTAAGGTATGTAATATTTTACATGTGGGGGTCTGCAGGGGCTCCATAAAAATGACTCAACGGAGACGCAATGATTGCTTTAGTCTTGTTCCGTTTTTGACTTTTTAAAATCTCGGTTTTAGTGTTTCTTAAGTTTGTTGGTAGCGTTGGTTAAATCAACTGCGATCAATTGCGATCGCCTGCATCTGGTCACTTCCAACCACTTAAACGTTATATGAGACAATCAGGAATGCCAGGAAAAAGTCACAGCACAGACAAAAATGCTGCTGTTTATTTACTGGTGTCTAGGGTCGCAAACGGGCGAGAAATTTCCAGTAAATTTCTGAAAAGTTTACGGAAACTTCAGCTTCGGAATTTTCCTTTTTTTTGTGGTACTTTTCTATGTAATAGTGACGTTTAATACTACAACAAATTTCAAGAACGAAATTTTCTGCCTGCATCTGCTTTGCTACTGGGCTTACAGGGGGTGAAAATAGGGGGAATTACTTTTTTTATTCAGTATGTTTTTGTTTAGTTCATTATAATTTGGCTATTTATACAAATACAGTCTATGTTTAATTAAATCCCAGATTTCATGGTAATTCCCACAAATTCCCATATGTAACCATATATACCAAATACAAAAATCACTTTTCTGTAAAGAAGGGATTGTTGTCATTAATTAAAATGGTTTAATTTTCTTTAAAACCCATATCTGTCATTGATGAGTTTTCGAACCTGCATTACTATTAGGCTGATTCACAGGTCAAGATACCATGTGAGACCATGTGATTTTAGACTTGCTAAAAATATGACATGGGTCATCAAACGAGCATGTCATGCCCTTGTTCAAGGTGCTTGTAAGCAGGAGGGACTCTTTCTATATATGTCTATTGCCCTCTAACTCTTTCTATCTAATCTTTATATATCTCTTTCCAGAGTGCAATGACACAACCAGTAGAAACACTGGCAGCGTGTACTGCTCATTAAGAATCTTCAAATGATTCCATAGAACATTTAGCCTTCCTTGAGGTCTACCTTCCTTGCCCTCTGAAGCCGCCCAATTGATTATGACTAAAGGGCGAACTATTCCTCTGATCTGACAGCGGAGAGAGCTGTGCGTCAGAGGAGACAAGAGGCTCCCTGAAATTGATGTGAGATTGCCAATGATAGCAGCAAGTGGCAGAGTGCCAAGGGCTCTGTGCTCTGTCTCTGCATTGGATGGTCTGGGTGGTGGTGGGGGGTGAGAGACACAGCGGGCCCAGAATGAGCTGCGGAGGGAGGGGAGCGAGGTTTCGTTCTGCACATTTAGTGATGTGGCCCAGCAGGGGTAGGGAATGTGTCAATCATGATCCATTTCCTGGCTGAAAGCAGTGTAGCTCCGGGCCCGCTTATTCTGCCAGTTGTCAGAGATGCTTTAGGATGCGTGCTGGGGTGGAGGATAATGGGGGACGCTTTTCTCTCCGAACCTCGTCCAGCGAGCCGCCTAGCCACCGGTGCTGCATCGGGCTCCTGCTGGCCAAACTCAGTGTATCACCAGACAATGCAGAGCGAAAAACCAGGACGGGCGCCCGTTCCGGTCCTGATGACGTTACCCAGAGTCTGCAGCCAACCGCCACAGGTGATCGCAAGGTTACCCAGCCTGGCGGAAGGGGCTTACGTTCTGTTGGCCCGGCTTTCATTACCAGCCCTAAAATTCTCATTGGTTATAACTTCAGGGGAGCCCGGGACAACAGCCTCAGACTGGAATGCAGAAATCGCCTTGAGAGCACAGTCAACCTTACTCTGCAGGATTAGAAGAAAAAGCTATTAAGGGCCTCGGCGGTGCGGTAATGAGCTCCTTCATATGTTCGCGTGCTCCCACTCCCAGGTTCCTCAGCAGCATCGGAATGTATAATCTGATGGCATTAAATTGTCTGCAAGCCCAAGGACTTTCTGCAACTTACTTTCCTATCGTGCAATCTGGAGTCCGCCCGCGTATGTAAATGCTGCTAATTGCGGACGGAGTGTGAGCACCATGCCAAAGTGGTCCTTCTTCTTCTCTCGTGGAGATGGAAAACCTCCCCTCCAACCTCAGCTGTAGACCCTCTGTAGTTGGAGGCTAGTTGTCCTCTACGCAGTGTGTGTTTGGGGGGGTTGGAGGATTTGTGCCACTGCCGTTCGGTTTTTTTAACGTCAGCAGTGGATGGTATTTCATTATGCTGAGCCCTTGTAGGACTTAAAAGCTTCTTTTTAAGTACTGCAGTTCAACTTTTAATTGGGGCTCTTTGTCACCTAGATTTTCCACCAGTCTCCCGTTGTAAATACTCTGTGAAACTATAACTATCAGCAGCAGAAAAAAGACAAAGAAGAATTTAAGTCCTCCAGTCAAAGTGCTACTGTAGCGTTATGATATTTAGCAGTTTCTACAACGCAGCAGACCAAAGTTCCTTGCTATGTCTCTCTTGCTGTTCTTCTATTCTAGAAACGCCAATGTCTGCAGTTTTATGTTTCATTATTTATTTCCATTCCATGGCATGGTTTTGTCAGTGTTTTACATAATAATGATTTACGTCGCCTAAAGGCAGCATCGGATCCCAACTCAAAATACTTTAATAAGTTGTGATCGCTGCTTGGAATAACAGATGAATTTATTAGAGAGATGTTTACTGTTTATCATGTAAATTGGTTGGGATATGGAGTTCTGAGGCAAGTTATCTGGGAGTACAAACAATAATTATGTGCATGACAAAAATTTAAACAGCAGAAACGGGATCACAGGAAAACATCCTGTCGTCCTTGCAGCCGATTGCACTTATTTTTGTTGCAATGGTTAAAAAACGAAATAACTAAATAAATAAAGATGTGCTCAAGGCTTTTGCAAACAGACCTAAAAGCGAGCTCAAGCTGTAGCCCCTGTCCAATCCCACGCTTTGCCCCTGTTGATCCAGCCACTAAATCCCCTTCAACAAGGACTCCACAAATCTCAGGAATTGGCTTTGGATCCCGGTGTTTACTCTTTTTTTAATTGGTACCTGGAGAGGAAGAGGTTGGGGTGGGGTGGAGGCAACGCGCGCTCTGATGTGACCTGTCACCTCCTTCCATCCCCCATCCAACCTCCAACTCCCCCCGACGTCCTCTTCCCCTCACCCACCAAAACTGTAAGCCTCGGTCTGCCCTATGAACAGGAAAACGACATCGCCAGGTTGCGGTCGCTTGAATGGACGAGGGGTCGTAGCCACACGCCAGTATGTTGAGCGAGAAGTGCTCAGGGATAATCTGCGGCTAATGCTGCTGCAGTTAGTTACAGCAGAGGCCTGCCTGAGTGGGTTTTGCTCCGACCGACCCACTCCAGCCACTGTCTTTGTGCTATCTCCCTCCTGCACTGTTTTCAGCCGGGAGCGCCACTGTGGATTCCTGCGTCGCTAATATTTAGCACAAATGTGTTTTACACAATGTCTGGACACATTTTGTTGTTCTGCAGCACACTGTTTGAAAGGCACGCCGGTCTTTCTCAAAGGCAGAATACAATGGTGGAACGTGCAGTTTGGGACTGATGGAGACAGGTGTTTAGTGGGCTGCTGTGGAGCCGTCATTCAGTTCTTTACAGAGAGCGGCTCACCCCGAGTGAAAACCGAACGGCAGCCTGTTTACCCTGGTAAATGGAAGCAGTCCCGGTCACGGCACCGATAAAATACTATCGATGGGATGCGAGTAGAATCCCGAATCAGCTGAGAGGGGCTCAGACTCCGCGACTGTTAAATGCAGTCGGCTTCCTCCTTCCGTGTCTTTGCCCTCTGTCTTCCTCCCCAGCACCTGCTTATTCACGAATGAATAATTCACCAACCGATGTGCTGGTAGACGAAGTAAACAAGTCCACAGCCTGATATCCCGGGAGGCCTGGAGAAATGGGAATCGCGCGTTCGGTGTCGGGGAGACGGACAGAGAGCAGGCTGCTGAGGCCCTTGCCCTAACGTCATTGCCAGTACGGGCTCCTTTACCCCTTTAGCCTCCTCTGAAGCCCCGGCGCAGGCATCCCGGATGCAAAGGGCTACCATGTTTCAGAGATGTGCCGGAGAGATCTCGGAGAGAGCAGACTATAGCGAAGGATCAGAGCCAAGAAAAATCCCTCCCGTTGCAGACCCCCAAAAAGCACCCTTTGTGAGAAACGCATCCATGAGATTTACTAAAGCAGTGTTCTGGCACCATCTTTCAAATCATCCTCCTTAAACATGGCTGTTTTGGCCTTCATGGCTTATTTTATGATTCTGAAGAGTAGGATTGTACTGGCATCTGTTCATTACATACATTACATGTCTAATCTAGGTGAGACCTCTTTACTTATCATTGAATCGAGCTCAAGTGCGTCACCGTGTGGTTTGTGTACACGTGCGCGAGCGTGTGTGTTCAGCATGTGTGTGTTGGCACAGGAGGGCACACTCACTGGCATGGTCTGGCTACCATGCAGGGCACTGATGGCCGACTGAGCCTCGGCGTGCGTGGAGAACTTCACAAAGGCACAGCCTGGAAGAAGCAGAGAGAGAGAGAGAGCACAGCTTTATTCAAACAGGCGTGGAAATATTACAGAGGTGAAAGATGGTCCCGTATCACAGCAAAACTCCTGTCCAGATTTTACTGATGAAGCAGAAGAGCATGCCATTTAAGTCTGCGTGCTCGTTTGTGTGCATTAAATGGGGGGGAGGGGTATATTAATAGGTGTTTTAATCCATGCGGAATTTGTCTGCATTTAAGTCAAACTTATCCAAGGAGTGCAAATGAAATGACTGCTTCATGTATGCTTCAAACGAGCTCATGAAATCCAGAATTCTTTCTAAAATCTTTTTTTCAATTTAAAAAAAACTCTTCGGTATTTTCCCTGCCGAATAAACTGGAACAAATTCCAGGCTATTATTCCTTGTTTAACTATTCTTGTGCGTCATCTTCAAAAAGCCTAGACCTTTTTCCGAGAGACAATGAAAAGTATATTCATTTTCAG
Source organism: Hiodon alosoides (assembly GCA_025775065.1). Taxonomy (NCBI): domain Eukaryota; kingdom Metazoa; phylum Chordata; class Actinopteri; order Hiodontiformes; family Hiodontidae; genus Hiodon; species Hiodon alosoides. The sequence goes on along the minus strand of JAOYSI010066262.1, from coordinate 1,008 downwards.
ACCGCGAAACATGAAATACATTTTAATTTTGTTCACTTTATTTTGCACACAACTCTAAAATAGTTTTGAAATCCCCTCCCACCCCCCAAAGTGCCCCCCGCGACTTTCATTCGACCCCCATGCAATCGTGGCTGAAAGAGCTATCACTCCAGCCACGGAAATAATTCCACTGCAATTTTCCTAAGAACTGACCAGGGAATTTGTCTTGTGCGAGACATGAAAAATTTGTGCTCCTGCCGCACCGTGCGGCACGTCAGGTAATATCGGCATCTCGCAGTTCGCCAGCTGCCTTGAGGGGCCAGTGTAACAGGGTCCGCCACTCGAGTCCACTGGGGGAGGGCAAGGAGACCCTTTCAGCATGTTAAGGGCCACGCCGAGAGACGTGTAACAGATAAGTAAACTACTTTAAATATCAGGCTTTCGCCACATATTAATAACATTCTGGCGCTGCCCTGAGTTTAAGCCCCCGTAAGGAGTATCTAGAGCCATTTTTGCATTAAATAAAAGCAATTGATGGGATCCTTTAAAATCTAAATTCGCTGGACTACGGGGGGGGTTGGTTGCATATGTATCCTGATCTATTACATACTTCCTGTACTCGTGAACTAAAATATTTCAAATACAATGTCAGCCAGAGTTAAACATTTTCTGATTATTTTAATCTTTTGTGTGATTTAGTTTTTGGGTGGCGTGAAAAAGCAGTCACAGTGGGGACTACCTGAGAATTCACATCAGTGTAAACAGACAATAGTGGGGACTAACTGTGAATCCACATTCACAGTGTAGACAGCCATCAGTGGGGAATAACTGTGAATCCACATTCACAGTGTAAACAGACATCAGTGGGGACTAACTGTGAATCCACATTCACAGTGTAGACAGACATCAGTGGGGACTAACTGTGAATCCACATTCACAGTGTAAACAGACATCAGTGGGGACTAACTGTGAATCCACATTCACAGCGTAGACAGACATCAGTGGGGACTAACTGTGAATCCACATTCA
>JAOYSI010066251.1:0-12071 GCA_025775065.1 Hiodon alosoides | reverse complement strand
CCTTTCCCTTCTTACCTCTGTGTGCCCGACTGTGCTTTCCCTTCTTACCTCTGTGTGCCCGACTGTGCTTTCCCTTCTTACCTCTGTGTGCCCGACTGTGCTTTCCCTTCCTGCCCATCTCTCCATCTGCTATGGCTTTTTCTTTCTGACAATGTTGTGTTCCCAGCAGGAGGTGGAGAAGGAGATGACGGTGGAGGTGTCTGGGGAAAAAGCCTTCAGCCAGACTACAAAGACCCTCCTTAAAAGGTGCCTCCCATAATCCTACGGTGCTTTTATTGAGTAAATTGAGTAAATATCTGCTTGTAATATAGAAGATGGGAATGAGAAATGTATTTCTGTGTTTAAGGTGGTACACATCATTTCCATTGGTTACTAATGATACAAGTTCACAAATCGAGGGAACGTGATGTACTAAATGCAATGTAAAAACGGTGACCTTTCTTCCCAGACTGCCTTCTCCTATGGCCCAGAACATGTCTGTGCCCCTGGCCTTCGTGGCTCTCCTGCACCTGGCCAATGAAAAGGTGGGTTTTACAGAGCATCCCTGTGCATGTCGTGATTCACCTCTGTTTGATCTGAACTGCATTGCTTTTGCTAGCTGTCTGATGTGTTCTAATCAGGTCGGTTACTAAGACAAATGTAGAATGCCTTAGAGCTTTTACTGGTACTTAGCACTTCCTGATGACATGTTAAAAACTCTAATGATATATTTAATGGATGTGAAAAGAAATGGGCTAACTTAGCCCATGAAGTTTGCTGAATGGATGAGTTTAGGATTATATGTTTAGTTAAGTAATGTGTATAGCAGAGCAACTTGCATTGTGGACAGTTATACAACAGTTGCATTGTGCACAGGGTGCCACTTGCAGTGCACTCCGTGTGGTTGCAAGACCATTTCCTTAATCATTACACCACATGCTAAATATGCTCACCTTGTAGTCCACTTCACAGGATGTGATTAAATTCAGTTTCCATTTTATTTTAAAATACTGAAACTCACAATTTTGTTATTTTAAGGTGACATTGGTTTTGTGCTGGGAAGCATTTGTATGACCAAAAAAAAAATCAGTAAAATGAGAGAATTGGTCTCGGGTTTGAATACTTTTGCAAGGTACTATAATTATCGGCTTCATATCTGAGGATTCTGAGAGGCAAATGGTTGTTTAAAGGCAACTATGACTGCTCAGGACACTAACTGAAAACTGTTTGACTTTACCTTTACAGAACTTGGAGCTACTCAAAGTGGAGGACATGTCAGATATTGTCATCAAGCAAGGTCACTGAAAATATCTATTTAGTTATTTCTTGAAAAGTTACTTTTTTTAGTTTTGTCTGTATAAAACAGAGGGGTCTACATATTAATGTCAGTCAAGCCCTCAATTTTTTTTTGGGATTCTTCCCAGTAATGTGTACAGTTTGAGAAAAGCTCTACCCCATCACCGTTTTCCCCTCTCTGGACTCTGGTGTTCCCTGAACTCCAGCCAACACTGGTGTTCGCTGTTTAAATGCATTCATTCTGTGTACATATGAAATAAAGCATCTTTTTTGTATTTGATTTTTAAAATTAAAGCCAGCAGTCATGTTTAGAACAAACAGAACTCATTCAGGACATCTTATCAAACAGAACAAACAGAAATTATATACTGTATGTCACTAGAATATGTGCTGCTTCTGTACCTGCTACAGAAGTAGTGGTTTTCCTAATTGTGGAGTGGATTATGTGTTGGACTGCAGTGTTTCCCAGCAACTGTGATGTCTACCTATTCTAAGAATGCTGTAACCAGTTTTTCCTGGTAATATAGAAGGATGAGTCACATTTCATCACCATGACGATGTTCATCAAAGGTTGCATATCGCGGTGAAGCCAGTTTAGCAACCGGTCCTTGAACCTACACATAATACTAATGACGTCTGACTAATTAACCTAGAACTAGGTACTTCCTAGATTTTGTTGACATCTTTTACATCCCATTTTATTTTTGCAAAAGGAACCCAATATGAAAATCTAGACAAGCCCCCATATTTAATATTTTTAAATATTAGGTTTATTCATGGTTAGTGGCTTTGTATAGCTGTAACGCAGCTGTACCGCAATAGCTAAATCAATGTAAACTGTAACTGTTAATCTGTCATTGCAGGTTTTCGTTTTGGTGGGCATTTCGAAAATATTAATTTAGTGGGTATGACTGTCTTTACTGTATTTTGTTACATTTTTTTTAAAAGATCCACTTTCAGTCTTGTGAAAATATTGCAAAGGTTGTACGAGAGGTCACTGCATTAGTAAAGATAAAACATTTCACAATGTCAACAATACTAACTTCTGAAAATGTCTGTTTCATAACTCCGTTACACTGTTCAAATTGAGTCACTAGCACCCCCTACAAATGAGATTTTCTTCTGAATGTTAGCCTATAAGCTCCAGGTTCACTCAATGAGAAAATGTCATAAATACCCTCTTACTCTGGTGTGCCCAGGCCTGAGGAGTTGAGGAATGGTTTCCTGTAAGTGGCGCTGCAGGGGACCCAGGTTCAGAACTCTACACGCTCTCCTCGGCCACTTCCTGCCCATCTGGAATTACCCCCACGCATGCTAATGGAGAACCAGTTCGGCAAATGTTATCACATAGACTGTGGCCTTTGATAAAATGAGAAATAGTGTTAGGATGCACCCAGTTGCTTGATGGAAAGTGGGGAATGCAGCTAAACCACACCACTGATATGAGATCTGTGTAAATTGGGAACGAGAAAGGTGCAGCGAAGCTCAAGACCTGAAATTCTGACTCAAATAAAAGTTGATTAAGATCTACTTTTCTTACACAGAAACGCTAATGTTCTAGTCAGGAATGAAAAAGAAACGTCCAGAACTCAGAATAAGGAGCTAGAGCTATTTTTTTAAATTTGTAAATACATAAACATAACATTGGACTTATTCATATCGACGTATTTTTGTTTACCTCCCCCTCACCTGTCTCCCAGGTGAAGAGACTAGAAAGGATTTGCGCCCTCGCGAGGATGCAAAAGTAATAGGAAAAACAGGTAGGTCAAAGCGAAGGAATTCATTTAGAAACAAAACCAGGAAGTTGATTATAGACGTTCGTCTTTTGAAGCGCAGTATAGCAACAGTTCCGATATCGAACACACATTTTTATTCAAGACCAACGAAAGAAAAAGGCTTTAAAGAGAAATTCGTGATTCTTTCTTGAGGACTTACTTGAACTTCTGTGTTTGGAAAAGATGGAACGGAATATGGTAGGTATTGGCTTTCTGGAAGTAGGTACAGCAGCTAAATATACATACTATGTTGATCCATCGTTTTGATGCCGTGTATCTCGATAATCTTATGTGTATGGCATATGTTGGCGGATGACTAAATATAGTGACAATGCCAGCTACACTTGTTGCTTGTTTAAAATGTAAATCTATCATGAGTAAATGGATCGTTATTTTTCAAAAAAAATTACAGATGTTAATGTATACACTCGAACCATAGGTTTTTAAGAAAAAAACTAGCGGAAGAAAGCATAGATCATCCTGTGTAATTGGAGTCAGCGGCTAATTTCGTACGCGAAATTGAAAAGTTTTCGTACATTGTTCATGTATTTTGTATATATTAAAAAACTTTAATGAAATGGCACTGTTAATTAACGTGTTAGTAGTTCACATGTAGTTAGCGTTACCGTGAGTTTGTATACCGGAAACGCAATGGACATTTAGCCAGCTAACTTTACCGTTGTGACCCCGAGTTTCAAAATATGAAATTAATTAGTTCATGAATTTCTTTGTTAGGATTTGTTTTGTAAGTCTGGCTCATGATGGGGAGAACATTCGAACAACCTAAATGTTTACATGTAAATTTGTTTGCCTACAACACTTAACCGAACAGGGGGCCTGCTATTGCCAGTTCTGACCATTCGAACCGCCGGTTTGCTATTCAAGTGTGTTGTTGTGAGCTTATTTGAGTTTTTTACTTCCTCAATGTTTTGGATTCATTGGCATTTACCAAGAACGGACACCGATTTAAATGGTGGGAATGAATTAGCTGGGGTCAGATTCCGAAGCTGGTAGTTTTATTTTTTTGTTTGTTTGTTTTGTTTATTAATGAGTATTCCTAGTATTGTTATTCAATCAATGTGATGTCAAAACCAATCACATTTACATTTTAGTCATTTATCAGACGCTCTTATCCAGAGCTACGTACAAAAGTGCCGTATTTTAAGGGATAATGTGCAAAAAGACACCGAGCTACCTTGCGCTTATGTTGAATACTACGAGACGGTACAAAGACTAATGCTACAAAGGAGTAAACACGATATCAATAAACATACATCCAAATATATCAATACTAATCACAATATAAGCATCCGTATAGCAATCACTTCCTTGGGTGGTTCAAGACTGTGATGTGAAGTATTGTTGGTAGAGTAAGTTTTCAGATTCCTCTTGAAGACAGTGTAGACTTCAGACTGGATCCAAGCTGCGACAAGGAGCCTGTGGAGTTTGATGAGGAAGGCGGTGGCATGGGTGAACTTACTGAGGCTGAATACCACCCGAGCAGCAGCATTTTGAATTAGTTGGAGAGGTCTGATTGAGGAAGCTGGCAGGCCAGCCAGTAATGAATTGCAGAATTCCAGACAGGATATCAGCAGTGCAGGTTGTTAGATTGTTCAGTGGTTCCTGGTGTAAAGTAGATACTAATTCATAAATGTCTTAAAAACAAACATACTGTGAGCCTCCCTGCAACGTTACTATCCCACAGATATGTAGATGTCTACCAAAAAGACAATGACCACTGTGTTTGGAATTATAGGCAGACTCTGCCTTAAAACTGTGCATACTATGATTGGGAACATTTGATTGCACAGATGCCAATCATGCTATCCTTTGTTACATCTGGTGTAGCGTTTCAGTTTTCTCTCGGAATTCCGTCTGTCTAGGTTGGCGTCAGTGTATTTGATTGATAATTTGAGAGGGATTTGGATAGTGTTTGAGACTGTAATAGTCTTCAGAGAAATGTTTAACTGTAATCAGCCTTGTGTTTTGTCCAGTATACCTGAAAATTAGACTCTCCAAATCTTTCACTTTTTTCTGGGGGTTATATGTACTACAAAGCAAAGCACCTTATGACGGTCATCTTGGCATTAAACTGGAGTAACCATTATTGTAATTGGTAAATGAGCAGTGGACAGCCTGTTAACTTGACGGTTGTTACAATATAAATGCAAGATAGAAAGTTTCATTTAATTTTCATTTCAGACATTACCCATTTACTTTATCTGCATTTTTTTGGGCGACGCATTATATTAATTAATCAATTTGGGATTGATATATATATTTTTTTAATCCTGAGGATTTCCCAATGAATTGATATTTAATTTTAATTTTCTGGCCTGTAATTGCTCTTGCACACACCAGTAACTTACACAGAAATGTATTACTTAGTGGAGAACAATAAACATGATGATTCTGTAATGGTGGCACAGTATGGATTATTATCCTGATAAAGTTGTTGGGAAAGTCAGTTTGCTTGGCCTTAAAGTTGTCTTGTATATCATAGTTGTTGTTAGACAAGCAATCGTAGTCTTTATGAATATGAAAGCAGTATAGTAAAAAGACTTAAATCTACACTGGTGTGATCCAGGTGTCTGTTTTGTGTGTTAATCCCTCCCAATACTGTTGTGTGTTTGTGTGTTAATCCCTCTTATTCTGTGTGTGTGTGTGTATTCTAATCCCTCTCATTCTGTTGTGTGTTAATTCCTCTCATTGTTATCTTATAGCCATCTGATAGTTTGATGATGACCGCAATTCATGCAGAGTGCAGGCCAAAAGGTGAACAGCAGACAGAGGTGAGGTAGAAAGCCAGCAGAAGTGACGCAGACACTTGGGCTTGTCACCAAGTATCACCTCTAGGGATATGGAATGGGTGTGCCCTTTTGTGTGTACATACGCACTTGCACAGAAATGCATTTAGCCCTTCGCGTGCTGTGAGCACAACTGAGAGGGAGTGAAAACTGCAAACACACCCAGCCACTGTGAAGAAAGTGAAGGATGTTTGAAGGCTTCAGTTTTCTGCTTTCATCGTTAACTTATGAAATATCTCTGTTTGCATGATATGTATCTTGTGGTTTGATCAGTAAATTCTCTTCCTATACTTTCCAACCATCTTTCTCACAAATATTTATGAAGCCCAAGTAACCACCTATATGTAACGCCTATCGTTTATAATATAGTTGACCTGACTACAAAAAAGCATTATTATTTATTGTGGAATCAATAAATACATGTTCGTTCATTCATTCATTCATTCATCTAACCGTTCATTCACACATCCCTATATTTATTATTGTTTAACTTCCTAATCCCTAACCCAAAAGCAAAACACAATAAGGTAAAAACAATAAAGAAGTCTGTAAGATCGTAAGAATAGCTTAGGGTTGGAGATAAATTATTTAAAATGTATATCTTAGCGTTACGGAAGTTTGTCAAATCTATAGCTTGGTGTAAGATTAAGCATGTCAATTCTAATTTACTGGTTAGTTTGGTATTTTTAATAATTTAATCATGCGTCTTTATGAATATGCGTTTTGTAGGGTTCAGAAAAAATAAACAGAAATTGTGTACGCTTGAATTTTAATCAGGATCATAAATCCATTAAGTTCAGCTATGTTCATAAATGCCAAGTTTTCATGTGAAAATGTATTCAGTTTCACATATTTAAGGTGGAATTGCTCAAACCTCTAAACAGCACGTACCTCTGGGTTTTTCATGTTGAATTTGTGGTTCACCTTGTAGCCATCTCCGCCACATTAAAGAGCCTCTGCAGATTCTAAGGTTTATTACACGTAACCCTTTCAGGCTTGCTGTCCACATGTAATTGTGCTGCGTGTAACTCTCTCAGGCTTGCTGTCCACATGTAGAAACACAAAGAACAACTTTTTGTTCTTTCTATGGGCTGATTTTGAGTAGAAGAGAACAGTAGAAAACGTGTGATGGTTAGTTTTGTGTTTGTCTTCTGTTTGGTCATAGGTTATGAAAGGAGGGAGATTTAGTTTACTATTTGTGTAGCACAGATAAAATATCTTGCTCTTCGGGGAAACTGGTGAAACTTCCTCTTCTTGTATAACTGGCTTTGCTAGTTAAAAATAACTGCATTGGTGGACTGTTTGTTTCCTGTTGGTAAAGTGCAAAAGTAATTCCAACCCCCAGAATGGCTTATGAAATGACTTCTGCATGTGGTAACCATGCAGTGCTCTCACCACCATTCTGTCACTCTGTGTGTGGTGACCACTACCACTCTGTCACTGATCTCTCTCTCTCTCTCTCTCTCAATTTTTACTGGGTGTAATCCCTCCCACTTTGTCAGGAGCAAGGTGAGGAGGTGGTGAATCAGGACCGGGTCAAGTCCCTGCAGTCACAGGTGGAAGGTGTTAAGGACATCATGACCCAAAATGTGGACCGAATCCTGGCTCGAGGGGAGAGACTTGACGATTTGATGGGCAAGACTGAGGACCTGCAGGCTGGGGTCAGCTTTTCTTCTCTCCCACACCTTCATCCTCTCCCGCTCTCCTGCCCTCAGTTGTCCTTCTGGATGATGGCGGTCGGGGCTGTTTGTCTTTATCTCTCGGTCTCTTATCAGCCCAACTCACTGGTCTGTGGAACTACACTAGGAACTCTTCACAGAGATAGTCCCATTGTTTCCTTCAACACCTTCAGTTGCAGTGGCCTTTGTCTACCTGTGTCCATTTTCAGTACTCCTGAATTATGTAAATGCTTCTGTTTTCTGTCACTCATGTACCTCATTCCTCTCAGTTCAATTAAATTGGGCTTCATTGACAAACGGCAAAACTAACATTTAAAATCCTCTCTCTCTAGGCTCAAAACTTCAAGCAGACATCTCAGAAGGTTGCTCGGTCATACTGGTGGAAGAACGTCAAGCTGATTGTGGTGATTGTGGTGATAGTGCTGATCATTATCCTCATCATCGTTCTACTGGCCACTGGGGTCATTCCTACCAGCTCTAAACCCAATCCCTAGCTCCACGTCTTGTAGTGCCACAAGTAAGGCACACATGTATAAACAAACACACGTACACGTACATCAGCACATTCTCATGCACGCACTCACACACACTCTCATACATGCACGTACACACGTGTTCACACAGATGCACTCACACATTCACATTCACACACACACACACGCGCACACTTTCATCACCATTTTTTTTGTTTTCTAGCAGCGTGCCGCAATCCACAGCTGGTCGTGTTCTAGTTCTAGAAAAGGCTCTGCTATTCCCCGTTTCCTACATGGAATAACTCATTGGGATTTTAACTCGTACTTCTGCTTGTTGTATCTACTGGTGTTCATGTTGCATCATGCAGCTGATGGCCAGAGAGAAAAAATGAACAAGCCAGTCAACTTGATTTACAATTTTGGTCAAAATTGCGGTCAGTAATAATTATTAGGTTCCTCGGCCATTAAGCCAGTCATAAACGAGTTTAGAGAAAAGGAAAGTGAAAAGGAATTAGTTCCAACATTCAGACACAGTTGTATAGTTATTTACAACCAGCGTTGTGTTCCAGTGCCTTTGCAATCCACACAGAGGGTACACTTCTTACTAATTACAACAAATATAAATAGCATAGTTTTAAAAAATGATGTATTTATGGGAATGTATGCAATTAAACGGCTAAGTTATCTTTGATTCAAATATACATATATTTTCGTATTAGCCTTTTCAGCTTATTTTATTTGTTTTCTGGTGTTTTCTGAAGTGGAGCATTCTGGGCCTCTTCAGGCTGCGCCCTATGTAAGACAATACAGCAAGGAGGCAGAGAATGTAGTAAATATAATTGGGAGAAAAAACAGTTGGTTATATGATCAATTCAGAATGAGTACACTCTGGAGTGTTTAGTTGTTTCAGTGTTTTAACTTGTTCAGTGTCCTTGCACCGACAAACGTAATAATTGTCGTTTTAACTTTTACATTGCACAGATAAGAACTGTGCGGTGCTCTCATGTCTACCGAAAGCTCATCTCTAATACCATGTTTTGGTTTGAGATTTCTGGCTAGAGTGAGGCTTGAGAGTGTATATGAACAGTTAAAGAAGTAAATATCTTTAAGATTACCTAAATGCGCTTCACTATGTGTTTACAAGCCCCCTGCCTTAGGACTCCAGGACCCCTACTCTGGGCTGTCTGTCTGCTCTGTCCACACCTGTACTGCTGGCTCACAAAGCCCCCTTTGGGCAGCTGAAGTGAAAAGTTTTTCTAAGCCTACACAGTTGAACATAGAGCAAGCATGTTATCAGGCTCTAACAGTTGAATTCATTGCTGATTTTTTTTCCCCAGAATGTCTTAAATCTCTACATATTTGTGTAGAACCTTGCACTTGAGTTTACGCAACTAGATCATGTATAAATGAGCTGCTGTGTAAATGGCCTTGCTGTAGATGCCTTGTCAGCTGTTGTGTGTGAGTGTATATATGTAAAACTACCTATATATAAACCATTTGTATGTCGTACGAATGTAGAAGTTTCTCTGTGGGTGTCACGTAGTTTTGTTTTATGTTTTTTGTTTCAACCTTTACTGATATAAAAAAAAAAAATGTTGAAAGCCTCATTAACAATCTCTAACTCCCCAAACTGGGACCTAGAAACAAACTAAAGGGCTTGGGAGCCTGTCAAAGAGACTAACATCACTTAGAACTTCAAATTTTCCGATTGTATGACACGAAAAGTATATGAATTCATATATAGCTTCTTCATGAGGCCCCACAGGTCTTTCAGTCAGGGCTGTCAGAGTTAACGCTTTTGATTAATTTCAAATGCTTTACGCCGTTAATTTTTTTGTCCCAATTAACGCATTTTTGAGCCATAGAACCATCCATAGTTAAAATAAAACTCCACGCTCTTGCACTTGTTTGTCAATTGACTGCTTGGATTTAGATATAGCTTTGCTGATTAAGTAAGCTTGAATGATGGAGAAAGCTGCTAAAGGGCTTTTAAACGGCCAGTTTTATTACAAAACCCTTACAGATGGGTGTTTGGATAAAAGCAAAGTTATTTGCAGCTACTGTAAGGGTGAATTTGTGTATCATCGAAGTACGTCAAGTCTAAAGTACCATTTACAATCAAAACACAGACTTGACGCCGGCAGCAGTAGTGAGAGGGCTAGCAATGCAGGACAGCAGCAGCCTTCTCTTTTAGAGTTCGTGCGCAGGAGGCAAATGAACAAGTCAACGAGCAGCAAGCTAACAAACGCAATAGCGAAGTGGTACTTTTCTAATCGCGATTAATTATTTTAATCGTTTGACAGCCCTACTTTCATTACATGTGCGTAATGAGCTTAATTTTTACTTTAAACGTCACACAGTTGTAATGTATTAGTAACCCTGCCCGCCTGCTGTCTCCATATGGGACTATTGGTACCTCTTGTCAATAAGGACCCATAAGGATGTGTAAATACAGCCATTTAACGCAGATGCCAACACAGATTCTTCCCAGATGAGTTATCTGCGCTGTGCTAGGTAACACAGTCGCCACCAAGAAGATGACACTGGTGGAGAGCTCAAGATAACTGGCCGTTTTATAAAACGTGGGAGAATCATTACTTTTGGGATACAACTCCTGTACGTTTTATTTATTTATTATGCTTTAAGTATATAAATGAAAAGTGTGAACATTCTACGTGTGATTGTGCAATAAATAGCATTCGCTTTCATCCATTGGGTTTATTCTTGGCCTCCAGAGAAGTGTGTGTGGTTTCATATGTCCAACAGAGGCACCCAAAATCCAGAAACATGCAATGTGCCCAATAGCTGTGCAAGCCTGTGTTGAGAAATTCTTCAGTATAATTCACATGTATATGTAATTAGTTTACAGATATCATTCGGGTTTAATGAAGGCTGACAGGATTGATAAATACTGGTCTTTATGTATCTGTTTTTGTTTGGATAAATTGTGGGGGTGGATCTGTTTGGATTTACATGATAATCTGTACTTTTCCACATACTCATAAACATATTCAGACATACTCTCATACAAATTGATAAACATACTTAAAGGCATGTTTTGTGTTGAAGACAATTGCGTGCAGGGCATTAGAGCTGTATACCGTTTTGCAGATGCCCTTGTCCAGACAAACGCGTGCAGGGCATTAGAGCTGTTTATAACTCTAAACCTGCCTGTGTTACATGGACCCTAACCCTGTCTGTGTCACAGGACCTTAACCCTAACTCTAACTCTGTCTGCTACACAGGTAGCCTAACCCTAACCCTGTCTGTGTCACAGGGACCCTAACCCAAACGCTGTCTTTCACTGGGACCCTAACCCTGTCTGTGTTACATGGACTCTAACCCTGTCTATGTCACACGGACTCTAACCCCAACCCTGTGTGTGTCACAGGACCATAACCCTAACCCTGCCTCTCACTGGGACCCTAACCCTGTCTGTCACAAGCGTTTCCCCTCAGAGGGGTGACTGGGTCCCCTGGCCTCCATTGGGAAATTGAAATGCTACATACTTGGTTTGTGTTAAGTCCAGGAAAACTCCCCACCAGTCAGGACATCCTTGTCTAAAATCTCATAACTTACGAGGGAGCGACAATGGAATCCTCATTCTCCGGTCAGATGGTCGATGATGATTGATGATTGTTGATGGTCGGAATTAAGGTGTTCTTCCTCACCTGCCACACCCACATGCTGCTCCCTCAACACCACACCCAAATTAGTCCAATCTCCTAAAAAGAGGAAAGATGAAGAGCCATCTTTGTCACTGTGAGCATACAGCATAGCCACACAAGGGATAACTGTATTGCTATTGTGTTTAGGTGCTATTGTTTTTAAGTGCTATACTCAAAAGGACCATTTTTGGTCAGTACATTTTTGAACCTCAGCCTTTCCTTTCTGAGCATTTCTGGCATGAGAATTCACCCTCATCGAGGAACCTGACAGCGGTCCTCACACTTGTCACTTGAAATTCAGCCATAACATTATGACTACTGACAGGTGAAGTGAATAACACTGATAATCTCGTTATCATGGCACCTGTCAGTGGGTGGGATATATTAGGCAGCA
>JAOYSI010066250.1:36210-57951 GCA_025775065.1 Hiodon alosoides | reverse complement strand
AGATTTTTAATTTTAAATTTTTTTTTCATTCTCTGAGACAATCACACCTCTTAATCAAATCTCCAATATTATATTTTTAAATCTATTTATTCCTAAATCCTAAATTATGTAAACTAATTTTATATTATATTAAATGAGATGTAGGGAATATTTAATTGTTACTATTTTACTTGGGAAAAAAGCCTGTTCGCCTAAAGGATCGAGTCTACAACACACTGTGACATCGTTGATTAATTACCCGGGCTGGGGACTTCAGTGCAGTGCTAAAGCAGCCTTTTGTTGTTGACGGATGTGTCTTGCGTTATGTTTAAGGATGGTCCAAATGGACAAATCTTATTATATAAACAATTAAGGAGATGGAACACACACATGTTAATTGTGTAACATGCTAATAAGTATAATTATACGCAATTTAGGAAATTGCTGTCAGTTGAAAATCTTAATTTAACTGTGGGCTATGATAAATCATGTTACTATAACACTAAACAGTAAGGACAGTGAGCCTTGTTAACTTAAACCTTAAAACGGCACATAAACCGTTTTTTAAATTTTAAACTACTTAATTTAGAAATGAAATACTGTTTGTCTATAGAAATATTTGTATAGCCAGAACCATGAAATTGAAAGGATGTCCACATACTTTTGGCCATGCTTGGTATTTGAATGTTCCTACCCCTAGCCATTGCATATACACTTTTTCCTGTCACAACCAGTCAAGTCACACTTAGAATTGCCCAATGACAACATTGTCCCAGTGGCTAGGCTATTAAGTGAATGTAACAAGACTGGCCAAAGGTGGGAAGGATCCAAGCAAAGAATTTAATGAGTTGATCAGGTCTCACAGTCAGACAGGCAAGGTTCATACACTGGCTGACGGAGCAATAGAGGGAATCCAAAGAATTGTAAATAAAGCAAACAGGCAATAGGTCAAGAACCAGAATTTCAGTTAGCGATAATGCTCAGACACAACCAAAACAGTGTGAGACCAAACTGAACAAAAAGGTATAAATACACTGACATAATTACTGAAAAAACAAGGAACAGGTGTGAACATTTAACAAAACATATAACAAATCATAATTGAAGCTTGTTAGAACCCCGGTGAGGCAGAGCACTGCCAATTAGTCAATTTCAGGCTAGGACAAGGCTTTAAATCAACTTGTCTTCTTCAAACCTTTTGTTTTACTGGTCTATAAATACACAATAAATACATAAAATACAGCATTAGTCTAAGAATTGTACTTAGAATATCTTGACTGGATAGCCAAACGTCACCAGAATCTTGCACTCATGCACGTAGAATCATCCATATTTATAACATTACTTAACGCGACAATTCTAAGGGCATCTTTCAGGTGGGGCTCTGATAATTAATTTTTATAAAAAAGGATTCACCCTTTTTATCAGTCATATTTAAAACCTTGAAATAAAGCCCTGATCGTATATACATGTACGACAGCAATGAAGTGTCTAAGAGCAAGCTGAGTCTTGCTTTTGCTTTCTAATCATCCTGAAAGGGTAGGCCTCTATGCCTACCCTAAAGAAAAGTGGTTATGACTCAACAACTTGCACAATGACCCTTTGGCATTCAGCAGTGAATATAGTAGCACGACAAAATAATGTAAATTATACCTTTTTTTTTTTTTGGTATTTATCAACTGATATATTTATTTATTTTGACAAAATCCAGCAATCTATATGTTTTAGCGATCATTTGTCTGGACAGAAGTCTGTGGTTGTGAGACTTTTTCCAAACTTAGAGCACTGCTAATGTCCCCTCAATTACACAAGCTAAAAGACTCCCTGCTGCTTGTTTACTCCAATGCATAAACAAGATGACTGGGTCATTATTGATGTGTAATTTTGATAGCGGTAATAAATGACGTCAGACCAAATGATGTTTCACACACAATTTAAAAGTATGTGACGCAAATGTGGACACAAAAATGTTTGAGAAGTGATACAGCATCTGGACAAAAACATTGAAAAGTATTGCAGTCATCAATTGTTTGTACTGAATTCTTTCAATGGCTACTTTCCTGTAACATACTATAATTAGATGTTACTTACCATGTGATATCAATAATTCCTAAAGAAACTTGCTTGTACATATTACCAAAAAATCGGAACCATCCCCCTTCTAATCTAAAGAACATTCATAACAAAAATTGTTTTTGAACAGTATTCAAATTCCTCATATCAGCAAATTAGATGTTTTCACCTGAAATTTAGTAGATTTCCCATTTTGTGATTTCAGTGCACACAGACATATGTATTCTTTGTGTGAGTATTTACATAGTTATTAAATTAACATTATCAATACGGGTTCTTTACAGATTGGTGCCCACCACAGGCTTTGCAAAAAACTTTTTTTGTAATTTTTAAAATGGCAGAGAAAAAAAGGGTGCAGCGAACTTAATCCAACCATGAGGAGGGTTGGCAGATTGTCTCGCACAGGAATTGTTTGGAAATATGGTTTGCAGTTGAAGTACGCTCATTAGAGTAAGAAGTTTGTTCGTGAATTGTAGTATCTTACCTGAGGGTATCTATAAGCTACTTTTCCAGCACAATTAGTAGCAACTAGTAGCAACTGCACTCCTTGAATAAAACAATTTTGCTGACCAAGTTTCAATTTGTAGTTTTGTTATTCTGTTATAATATTGTCAATACTTGTACTTGAGCTGATTTTTAAAAAGAAGTTTCCATAAAATATTACAGATTAGTGGAACTTTGTGAGGACCAAATTTAGTCTGGTTTACCAATGCATAAAGTACATTTCTGGGAACCTGGCAGGGGCCTAATTAGGTTTCACGGAATAGCCAGATTGGTGTCATTACCCAACCTAGCTGAAGTAAGACTCTGATACATTAAACTGCTAAAAAAGTTTCGAGGCTCTGTTTGCGAAGATTCCGCTCAGTGAAACAATACATATGATAAACTTTGAGATTAGACCTCAATCCTAGTGAAAACCCCAAATTATAGGGGAATAATTATAGCATCATATCAAAGTATTCTTTAGTCCCAGTGTTTGGAGATTCCCTGCCATGTTTACAGGCAAACAAGACTTAGTTTGAAGCTACATGTGTAGAGGTTAGAAAGATGCTTGAGTAAAAATAAGATAAAAAATAATCCATATCATTTTGATATCAAAATGGGTCTCTGTTTCTGGGTTGACTTTTGGAATTTAAATGAAATTTCACAGGACATACCATACCCAATGGCAAGAGTTATTAAGTTAAAAGAATAGCTAAGAAAAATAATAGATACATACCCACCTCAAATTTACCAAACGGATGGCCTATATTGTTTCCAGGTTGTGCATTTTAGACATCATGGGGCACCTTTAAACTTCATGCATCTGAAGTTTTCTAAACAGGCCGTAACGACTATATAAAAAGCTTATAAAATGAGATTTTACAATGTTAAAGGTTTTTAAATATTTCTACAGTCTCTCTTTTGGTGATGTGTGTAGCTATGCCCCTCTAACACATATCCAGTTCAAGGACTAGCCCCCTCTACTGGTAAACACAAACTCTGACAATGATAACTCATATTTACTGTGATAGATTTGACCCCAATGGCCTGCTTCTGCATTATGAATAGAGCAGGATCTACAAATAAATGTAGGATGTCTGGATACGGAGCCGCAAACTTTAGTTAGGCTAGCATCACAACACTGTTTCAAAAAAGTACTTTATACAAATAATATTTATTCAATATATACATACACCAGCACCACAATACCTTGAAAAAAATAGGGGTTAAAAAATTCTGTATCTGTATCTGTACTCTGTGATGCGAAATGGGCATCTTTTTGTATCTGCAACTGGAATGAAAACTGAATGAAAGGGGGGAAAGTACAGGGGTTATGGTTATTGTACTTTTTGCTACATGATTTGTCTATCAAAGAGTGGTGGGGTGGTCACATCCACAACATCTTGTCAGGTGACTACATCTTGACAAAACAAGTCAAAACAAATTGTCACTGAATTGTAAATCCATATACTGATTTACTATAGGAGGTTCTTTCTGCTTATTATTCAGTTGTGTTTTAGCACTAGCCATACATTTGACTGGCTTTTTTTTTTTTTGTTGATGTAATGCTTAACTTTCTGTCTTGCTAAAATGGTTGATTTTGGCAAAAGTACAGCTACTACATATACAAATGTAATGCTATTTTGGTCCTAAAGCAAATACTGTTATTAGTATTTCCCCATTGCCTTGAAGCTGCTAATTTTGAGTGATGTGATCCCGGAGCTAATGTGGTTCTTTTTTTTTTTTGCATATTATAAACTGAAATTAGATATGTTGAATTAAGAATGAAAAAATGGATGAGCGTACAATTCTGTAATTTTCTTACTGAATCTTACTGTAATAATGAGAAGTAATAGCGAAGTTGTTGGATTTCATTCTGCATTATGTATAACCAGCGGAAAGTACATTATTATGTACTTTATTAATTTCAACCTTAAGTTTACTGGAGTTGTCAAGTAATCATTTACATTACTTAAAATTATTTAAAATTCTGATAGCCGGCATTACTATCAGCAGCAGCAGAGCATATTCTCAACAAGCCCTTAGCAACCTCAGGCATTGGTTGGCCCATCTCACGGCACCACTGAAACACAGCGTCATCACAGCCTCCTTACAGACAGAGTGACATTTACCTCGTTAAGCCGAAAAGTCTTCAGCTCCGGGTACTAATAATTATCTTGCTTTAGGCGGTAGGGAGTGACGTCACTTTCAGAAGCATATACATATCAACAAATAATCCATGCACGTTGTAAAAAAATGACAAGTATAAAAAAATGATTAAGATAAGCCTGTTACATAATTGCTGAATGCAATTAATTAAACTAATAAGTTGTTAATTAGCAACATAATAATTTACAAATATTATAAATGTATCAGAATTTCTAAAAAAAAGTAACTATAGTGTAAAAGGTAAAATGCAGCTTCATAGTTTTTAGTTTTCATCCACTTTTAACATAATGTTTGGCGCAGTTCATTAACTAGGAATATATTGGGTTTAATTTATGTTGTACCGAAACAACTACTCCGTGGTATCAACCCCCGACCCACCCCCCAAATAAGAAACCTACGAATTTTCCGTCCTTGACCATATTCGGGTGAAACTCCGCCCTCGGTATAACCTGACCTCAGACCACATGTGCTTGCTCGGTATTATCATTCAACAATTGAACCCGAACACAACTTCAATTGAGACTTGGAGTTCAGTCACCACTGAGGAAGACTGAGCTGAAACCAATAGAAACGTTGAAGATACGATTTATTGCCCGGTAGTTTAGTCTGTACCGTAGACGTCAAGGCTTCTAATTGAATCATGGCAGATAAGGGGAAAGGTAAAGGAGGGAAGAAAGGTGGAAATAAAAAAGAAAAGAATAAAAAACCCGACTCACCAGTTGATTCCGACACTCCACAAGCAGGTATGTGGCTAAATAAGATTCGGATAACCGATTGCAAATAATTTGTCGTTGAAGTTTTGGCATTGTTTTCATGTGTTAACTATGTTATTAATTAATGTATGCTTAGTTATACACCTTTTCTGCATTCAGTATTTTATTTCACTGAGGCGCTGGGTTACCTACTACAGAGTTTAGTGAAGGCTACAGGTGTTATCAGATGGTCTGTATCGTAGCTGTAGCTTTGTTGTCACCTGAGAACTTCATGTGCTTATTTTTCGCCATATCCTGACAGACAATTTACTTAATGATAGTTGCGTATGTTTACGAATGAGGTGGGTTTGTGAAGACTTATAGAAAAGTATAGGCTACTAAACGTCTTTCAGATATCAGCAATTATATTTTCTTAGATTTAAAAATAAATGTATTTATTTTTCCAGTGAGAACAAGCATTCGAACAAAGATCCAATATTACAAGGAAATTAAATGTGTAACGTTAAATATAATTTGTTGCACCACGTGTGACAGTCCTGACTCAATTTGTTATTTTAAATGTCATATTATTTTATAAAATCATAAACTGTACCACCACAGTGAGGTGGGTAAAATCCCTGTAATCTAGATTGAATTCTATCAAAAGTATGTAGAACAAATTTCCTGAAATGTTGGACTAACTGGGAAATATTTAATTTATTTAAACTTATTTGATTCCTTACATACTGATAGCAGAAATCTGCTGACACATGGAGTTGCAAACTTCATGGATTAGTAATGTGATCGTATTAAGATATGATCCCCATTGTTTTTCTGCCAGCCCATACCAGTAGCCATTTGACAGGACCAATTGGTGGCAGCAAATGTGAAATACTTTTGTGGTAGGTGGTAGACTTTTAATTTATGAATTGGATAACCAGCTATAAAATTAAAGTTTTCTCATTCAAAATATGTGGTAATTAGGCCATTATTTTCCATTTCTGTGATTGAAAACGGAAAACTTAATTGATATTCAAAGTAACTTAATTTCATTTCGACCATCCCCATTATTTAGTCAGTATAAGATGACAAAATAATATAAGGCCTAATTTCTGAGTTAATTTCTCACGTGCCTTTTAATGCAAAGATGAGGTAGAAGTGCATTATCCCACCCTGGCCTTTTACGTTGCGTAAGATGTGAAGTACAATCAAAATGAAGATATCTCACATTATTGGTGTCTTCCATCAGATATCAGTTTACACGTCAACTAACTCTGGCCAAGTTGTACTATTAATTAATAAGCCACTGTACACTGTAAAGTAGTCATGTGGTTCTATGTCATTTTAAAAGAAAATAAATTCCGTAAGTCCTCTACTTTGACTGAGCATAGTTTAGACATGGCGCTTCTGAACTCGATTAAATAGACCTGCAAATTTACTTCTGCATCTCAAACATGACATGCATCAGTGTGTTTTAATTTAACATGCATAACCAGTTGATATTAAGGTCCTTGACATAATGCTCAGGTACATTGTGATGGTTCCACGTCTAGAGATATGGCTTTACTTATTATGAGTTGCTGCCCATTAATTATTCAAGAATATCCAACATTGCTCACAAAAAAAATGCTTTTAGACATAAACATTGCCTTGGAAATGGATATATGTGTGTTTCTGTTCATAATTTTTCTAAAAGTATATTGTTTTCAGTTTACTATGGTATTATTAAACTTTACATGAAGTGTTTATTGTTATACTTACTGTGGTTAAGTGTCTCTTGTTTTGATTGGACTTCCAGTGAAACTAAAATGATCTCTATCACAAAGTTACACCCTTTGTACATTAATCTTCAAGTTCACAATAAAAGTTATACAATAATTTTGCAGTAACTTTAGATGTAGAACACTGGTATAATTTGCTGTGATTTCTTCCATTTCAAATATTCCACCTCCCAGAATACTTAGTGTATATGGTAGATTTCCAAGATTACACAGCAGTCAGTATAACAGAGTTGTCTCCATCTCAACACTGCCCTCTAGAGGTTAGATTCTGCGAACCTTGTATGGAGGTCCACGGATAGCCCGTTCCCCCTACAGTCCTAACCTTTTCAGAAGTCTCACCCTTTCTCCTGAAAACTCATTGAGAGCTGTGATGGTATGTACCTGGGTTTGAACTCCAGCAAAACTGCTGAATGCCCATGCAAAGAGTGCATACAGTCTCCACGCAGTATAGCAATTTGGCAGAAGTCGGGCTCCAATAGCTTTGCGGATAATGAGCACGTTAGCTCCCCAGCTAAGCCCCAAAATTGGAGAGGTTTCATTATTGGAACGTTGTGAGTGCATTTTTTTAATTTTACTATATAAATGAAAGGGGTCTTCAAATAGTGCCCAATCATATGCAATTGAAGATACTATAAATATTTTAAGGGAAACATTTTAAATTCTGTTCAGTGAATAGAGTTGAACATTAGCTCAGTATTCACATTCAGAAACCCTCCTTATTCTCCTGGTGCTATCCCTTTCTCTTTTATATTCAGCCTGCTTCTGCAGTACTTTAATTCTAAATTAATGTATCGTCTGTTTTCGACCTATTTAAATATTTATTTCCCTATACACTCAGTTGCCAACCAAAATAAACTATTTAAGATCCCTCAAGTACTCCAGACAAATATTTTACAGCATTTCCATATTGGTATAAGGAGGCCATTAGTTACATCTTTAAAGTGATGCATACTGACATGCTGGGCCATTTAGCCAAATCAACTGAATAAATAAAAAAACAAAAAAACATGGAACCAAGACAATACTTTAAAAACAAATCGAGACCACGGTTCAAGAATAGTATGTAAACTACTTTGGGGTGAGATCGGTTACCAAACTCAATAATCCAATAATCCTGGAACGATAACTTCAAGATGCCTGTGTTCCCTCAGCCCTGTCTCCAACCCAGCATTAGGTCATGGAATTACTCGCTCACTGGAGATGCATGTCAGGGAAGGTGGACTTCATCCGCGTTCATTTGTGGGTTAAAAAAAAAAAAATTAGCGTAGGAGTTCCCTGAAGGAATCTCCGTGGTTACATAGGGGAACAGCTGGATGGGTGACATCCCAGCCCAGGATCAGGTCTGAATCGAGTTACCCCCTTGCCACAAGAACACTTTTGTGGCCCGGAAATTGACCAATTGTCCACAGATTAAATTGTATGTTTAAACTGAGTGCAATAAACCAGGTTGTTATTATTATTATTATTATTATTATTATTATTTTTAAACCACTCTGCTTCACTCAGACTGTATTGAATGCATTGTGTTTGTGCTAACAATGTTGTCATTAAAACCTGCTGTAGAAAATATGGAACTGAGTGGAGTGGTAAATATCACCCTCCTTCCAATATGACGTTATTTGTCATGGATTAAACGGGGGAAAAAATCTGTAAAAAATTGTATTAATTTTAAAAACAATATTAAATAATATAAAAGTTTTTATATGGGTTTAATATTTTTTGTATTATTTTCTGAGGTTACAAGAAGCTTCCAGGGGAACTGGATTAATTGTGACACATATAGATGCTAAATAATATGCCAATTTTTATATAATGAAAGTATAAATAGGAGCACTATATATATCTTAAACTCTTGTTTTAATGTCTGTAGACTTCGGAGTGAATGGAAAACAATTAGGAGCCTGATATCCTTGTCAGTTACAGACAGTGGGTTCTTTTTTGGTGCAACATGTAGGCATAAATGACAGTGGGCTTTTGAGACAGTTATGGGACGTATGACACTGTTTTGCAATGAGTTTTGAATTAATTCTATTATCTAATAAATTAATCAGTTTATTATCCAACTAAATCTATACTTTCTTTGAGGACGGGCTCCAGATTGACCTGTTTGCCGTGAAGACAGAGACTGAAAGTAAAAGCTGTGTTGGAGAGAGTTTTTCTGCAGCAAACAAAAGAAAGCATGACCGTAAAATCATCAATCATTTGGTGGGAAACCCTCGTGATTCCCTCGAGCTTGAATGGTTCAGGTATTGTAAGTTGCTGTGATTGAGCAACCGTGTAATGACAGAGCTGCCCATGAATGAAAAAGTTAGGCTCAGCCCGCCAGTGGCATTACGCTGTGTGGGTGTGTGGGTGTGTGCGGGTCGTTGATGGAGGAGCACTGCTGGAGGGAGAGTGCAGAGCAGCATGCAATGAATAATATAATTATTCATTTTCTTGCAAAGAGATCTTGACCTTTAACTCACTTGGTGCTGCTGTTGCCTGTGGTGAAACGGGGGGTCGGTGCTGGTCGTGGATAGGACCCTAACCCTGCCACGTTATTTGTGACATTTAGATTAATATAGGCCAGAGCTGCAAACAAAAAAACATAGTCCTTTTGGCCAGTTTAAAAGTTTAAACAAAATTTTGGTATAATTTGTCTAGCAAATTGCTAGGGTTCCTACATTTAGACTTCAAATAGCAGTGTATCTGTAAAAAATGGAAGGGGTACTGATAAATGGTATTTTTCCTGTTGCACCTCTGAGCTGTTGAGGCATAGAAACTTACTGTGTAATTGGTTCCTCTGTATTTTCTCCTTATTGTTTCTTTTAATTTAGAGTACGGTCTGAGCACTAGTAAATAAGATTCCAATTTTCAAAATCACATCTATTATAATCTAGTTTGGGTTGTCACCAGAAGTTATTCCTTGGTCTGCACCAAATACTATTTAAAACAGGCCTTCCTAAGAAACTGATTTAAAATTGACGTGCCTATTAATTCATTATAGACCAAAATAAACTTGAAGTTTAAGTAAACATGATAGCTATATTTTGGGTAACAAGTATATAAAAGTTCATATAGAACTGCCTTAACAAGACTACATGCCGTCAGCTGCTAATGAATGTGTAAGTTAATGACCTGGTTATTAATTTTGACTACAGTGAGTGGATGTGCGGGGTATATAATGCTTTCATTGCCATAGCTCTGACGGTTGCTTCAAGACTAAGTAGAAATTTAAACATGCGTCAATCATTAATGGGATGCCAAAAGAATTGCCAGGTTCACAACTATGGCAATTTTCCATGACATGAGCAAATAGCTGTCCCACATGTGGGTGGCAAGGTCTTTTTTTTTCTATCCTTAATTCCCAGGAAATACTCTCATCAACAGCTGCTATAAGGGCCATGAATCAGACTTAGGTTGTGGTGTCCCGTTTCATGGAATTCTCTTTGAATTAACAGGGATGCTTACTGATGTCTCCTTATTAATAGTCCGACTATTGTTGGGGGAGGGCTATTGGCAATGTTATCAAAGGCTGAGTCAAAGGCACCTTTGTGGTGTCAAATGTTAAATTCACTTCCTCTTCTCTTTTTAGGAAACTATGCTTTAGTCATCTAACTGGAATTGCATTATATTTTTTTAAGTTTGGAATTAGTCTTTGAAGGCCAAAATCCAGTTTTTTTATTGCCTTTCACAGAAATCAGACTTGCTCCTGGACTAAGTCACATGAAGCATTAATAAAAGATTAAGAAGTTATATTGAATACCTGCAGGACCAGAAGTCCTTGACCTGATGGCTTAAAGATTACCTGTTTTTTTTATAACAGCGGAAAAATTGAACACATGATGCCTCACAAGCTAGAACGGGTTGGCTGCGATTGTGTTGTCATCCACTATCCCCTGAGAGTTCTGACCTTGTCCTAGTCATGTCACTCTCACCTGAAAATGAGTATGTCACTTTGCATGACACATTGTTTACAGTAGTTAATAGGATACTAGCTTTCTGTGTCACGGCAGAGAACATTAGAAGTGGGCACCCCCTCCAGTCGTATTCTCTTAACACAGAATTCTTGTTCTTTGGCCTTATTAGCCATGGTCTGTTGAGGTCAGAGGTGATTTGTCTTGTCTGTGTTAATGTTAGTATATATAACCTCCAGAGTTCTATAACTCTTAATAGAATTGCAAAACTACCACTTAAAGGATGCATTTCTGTTTTTAAATTTTGTTGTTGACTCCCTTTGCCACAGTAAAGCCTGGTAACCAATGATACGATGCAAAGAATCTCAGGTTTGCAGAATTAAGAAAAGAAAAAGCTATAGAGCTCTGTGTTGCTTAGTCTTGTTTTAGGTACTTGAAGTGTGCTATTGAAGAAGCTCTTCAATTTGAAATGGTTACACTTTGTCTATTAAACTTGAATTGGTGTTCCAGTGAAATGTCAGTCCAGGATAGCTGATGCTAGTCAGGATAGCTAACTGTTTAGTGTTATAGATGAAATAATATACAAACATTTGCAATTTTCAAATGAACACACATTGTGCCATATTAAATTGTCTATTTATAAATATTAGCTTCTAAGATTATTATTATTTTGTCTTTACATGAAATTAGCTTCCCAATTTGCGTACATGGTTTGTGGTGATGTTGATTCTTTGTTCCCATCAGATTGTGCAATACTTTGGTATTTGTTACAAAATGAGTCTGGCATGATGAATTTCACGACTAGGAACGGTAATGCGATGACTTGGTTCCAGCTCAGAGTACTGGCACCCGGAGAACACTCTGACATTGAAACCACGTTTTCTCACTTTGTTTTTTCGCCAGCTAATAATGGTAATCAGTCATGGCTTCAGTTGCTTTGTGACAAGGAGCGTATACTTGAAAGGGCTATCTGTTGCTCCCAAAAGCTGAGTTGTAGCGATGGAAATTATACTCAAATGAGCAGTGAAAATATATCCACGTTCATGCAGCAGTCCAGGATTCCCATATTTTCTGATTTTGTAGCTTAGCTTTTTACTTTTAGCATGTGAACAGAGAACAATCGTGCTCCTAAACCCTTGTCCCAGAATTTTAAAAAAGCAGTGACCCGCTGGACATGACCTGAGATTCTGGATAACAATAGCTGCTGTTATGTTTAGTCAGTAACCCTATCTTTTTTATTCCTAGCATTTTTTTGTCATAATGGGAGATCCCTGGGTTTATTTAAGTATTGTTTTTTTGGGTTTTTTTTGGGCAATACCATGTTCCTACTGTGGCAGAATACACATTATAAAGAAGAATAATTGAGCAATAAGAGCAGACCCACAAGGAATTGTCCAGCCATCAGAGACAATGGTTATGAACAATGATATTGTGCAGCATTGGTTGATCAAGGTGTTATTCCTCTCTTCCAGCTGAGCCCAAATTGAAGGCATTAAGGAGTGTGGAGGTACAGGAGGGGAAAAAGGCCATCCTGAGGTGCGAGGTCATTGCAGGTCAACCCATCGCAAATTTCAAATGGTACAAGAATGGAAAAGAGTTAGCTGGCAAAAACAAACCCAAAGACGTCAAAATAAAAAATAAAAAAAAGTAAGTGGGGTGTGTTTGCGTGTGTGTAGGTGTGTGTGTGTGTGTGTGTGTGTGCTTGCTAGAAAAGTGAACTGAAATGAACTCCAGTGTATACATATATATGTATATATACATATATATGTATATATATATATATATATATATTAGTAGTTTGAAGTCTCTGTAATGCAATGCAATTTCATTGTGGCCTTATTTCGACGTGTTTGCTAAAGCTGTATTCTACTCCATTTTCTGTTTCTTGCAGTAAGAAATCTTCTGAGCTTCACTTCAGGAAAACCGCTGAATCAAATGCTGGTTCATACACATGTGAAGCCATCAATGATCATGGAAAGGACACAGCTGTCGGAGACTTGACTGTCATCAAAGGTAAGGCCCCAAAATGGACATTCTCTTTGCCTTGCTGTCAGCCCTGAAAATTGCTGCAATACGAGTTTTTCAAAAATGGTGATGGTGGCTCGCGTTTTTTATTACGACAAACAATACGACATGTATATGTGTACCCAAAATTCAATGTATGCTACAGGTGTCAATTAGGACTTATTTACATGAAGCAGTAGCTTAAGATATAAAGGCTTTACCTTTTTAATGATTGGACAAGATGTGTGTACAAATGCAAATGACTTTTCTCAACTTCTGGATGCGTGGAACCTGAACAGCTGTTTTGCCCTTGGACACTTGACGTGTGTGACTTGCTTTGCTGGTTGCATCTTGGCAATTTCAGTGGTTTATAAACTTAAGGCTGATGGTGTTAAACCCCAGGACCATTAATATCGTAGAGAGGTAAAGGCCTGGGATCTGTCTGCCTGGTCTCCATCGTCCTGTCGGAATTTTGCAACACTGCAAGAGTGATTACTGCGCAGGGCAGTCTAATCCGAGGACTTAATCACTTTTTTCAATTAGTGAGTAGTACTCCTCTGAACTGCTGCCAAGAGACAAACTCGCTTCCATCCACCTCGCTTCCGAGGCATTAGCAAAGCAAGGTCGAGGTAGAATTAAATCAAGCTAGCCTGCAATGGAGAAAGTTACACACTTCTATGTGAATGGTTTCCCACTTCACTGGCTGAGAAGGCCATAGCCTGACAGAGTAGGAAATTTAACTGTTTAAGACCCACCTCCCTTGCTTAATCATTTATCCATTTTAGGTCGGATCAATTATTAAGACTAGTTGCATCAGCATTGTCAAAATGGTCTCGGGTTTTACATTTGCAATGACTTGGAGACTCTGCTCTATTCACAGAAGTGATTTCAGTGAATAGGGGGGGCTTTGGGGTGCGACGGTTCCCTGAGTAAGGGGAATTTAAGGAAACGATGAATTGTAAAATATTGGGATATTGCTTTGTGTTCAGTATTTACCAAGAGTTGTTTTGTGGTCAAAAAAGGCTTTTACTCTGAAA
Source organism: Hiodon alosoides (assembly GCA_025775065.1). Lineage (NCBI taxonomy): Eukaryota > Metazoa > Chordata > Actinopteri > Hiodontiformes > Hiodontidae > Hiodon > Hiodon alosoides. The sequence continues at coordinate 43,837 of JAOYSI010066250.1, read as the reverse complement.
AAACCCAGAAAGGAATGTCAAAGATTTTTTTCAAGTAAAAACTACTTATTATTGCTTGAGGTTTTTCTATAATGCTCTTGACACTTTAACTTACGTTGGGACGTAGGTCATATTATTGTAATCGAAAGTCTCATAACTAGTCTACTGCATTTCCCTGAAATAACTGGGCTCAAGGTTTTTTACCTGAAGCATCTGTGTGGTTTCAAATGTAGCTAAAATGGGAGTCCCTTGTACACCGTGTCAACAGCAGAGTAGTTGAAATTCCAGATCCTGGTTCCCTATTTTCACTTTTTCTTTTGTTATCCTAAACTCACTTTGACGGAAATTGGCACCATACAGGTTGATGTAATTTTAGAATCGGTTCACTTGAAAACTGAAGGGTTCCTGCTGTTTTGAATGGACGTGTTTGGCACCGTATGGAAATGTGACCCGCTCATTACGCAGTGCAGAAATGTGTCCTGCTGGGTCTGTAGTCAGTGGCCAGATCCCTACCGCTCACAATGGTGACTGAGGATAACCTTCACATGCTCCCATGGACTACATTAGTGGAGGAACTGGTGACTCTGTTTTTTTCTGAAACCATTTCGCTCTGCATTTCTGAGAGTATTGAGTTTGACTAAAGTCGCAAAACCTCTTTAATTACCATACAATATTGCCAACCCCCGATTTTAAATTTGATTCTAAACATTTAATCCACTCCTCTTGTGATTTTTCACATTTGTTGTGTAATCATACACCCCTGTGGGCAAATGAATGAACGCTTGATCTTTACAGACTTCTTGACATGTCAGAATGGCTTTGTGTCACACTTCTGAGTTTTCGCTGTATGTGGTTTAACACCCCCCCCCCAAAGGACAAAGGAACCAAGTTGGACCTGTCCCGGGCGAATGTTGCTTCTCACAAAGGCAGAATTTTTTTTTTAACATCCACAAAATTGATGGATATTGATTTTGGTTTTCTTAACACAGCATATTATTCCTGCCAGAAAGGTTGAAGGAAAGAGAAAATGGGCTCCTAGATGTAAAATTCAAGCCAGCTGACATTGCAGTTGGAGAAAAAAGGATGGTTCATTTAAGAATGCTTATGTACAGCCGGCAGAACAAAGTGGTTTTAAAGATAATTTGCTTTAACCAGTTGCATATTCAATTTTCAGTGGAACCCCTTGATTTTGTCCCCGCTAGTCTCTGCATTGAAGTAGTACTGCATTACTCCTGTTCTACCCTGCGTTACTGAACATTTAATGGGTAACCTTGTGAAAGGGTGTAAGTCTCTCTGGGTAACAGTGTCAACTAAGCAAGTAACCCCTGAGGCAACCTTTCTGTCTGGCTTTATTTCAGGTCGGATGCCAAGATTAATGCATTTATTATAAATGAATGGTCAAATTTCCTCAGACACGATGTGTATCATTATTTTTACAATGCCATGCCTATTCTATTTCAGACACAACCATGGGGGCATTTGAATCCAAGGCCAATTCTCTGTGGTAGCTAGTGGTAAGAGTATTGGCCTGTACATTGGAGTCTAGTTCTGGTAACTGTCAGAGGTATTTCCTGACCATTTAGAGGCTTACATTTCCCCCCAATTATTCCTAATGCACAGTTCACACTGTCTTATTTATGGATTGTGTAAGTCATGCACTATGAAGGTGATTGTGGCCTCCTCAGATAGTGTCCAGTATTAACAGCCATTTACTGAGAGATACTGGATGGGTTCCACTGCTTAAGTAATGTAGTCTACCTCAGTTTACTTTAGCTCTCTCTAAATCATCACTTATCTCAAATGAGAATGCTGTCTATGAAGTACTTGGTAGAGGAATATGTTGACATTATGGCCGTTGCGGGGATTTGGCGGTCCCAGAAGAAACCTTCTAAGCGGTCAATCACTGTAAGTGCACAAGAACCAATTTTTATTTTTATTTTCTCATGGTGTCCTTTGTTACTGAGATGGCCATATAACTGAGATGGTTTTAACAAAAACATTGTGATGATAAAAGATCTAGCCGGTGATCGTTTTCGATCGTTTGCTCCAGGACTGAGATTTTCAGATAATAGTTTTACTTTGTGTGTATTCATTTATTTATTTACTTAAAATATCTTGGCTAGGTTCTAATGTAATACCCTACATTCCTACATGCTGAAGCTCAATAAAATGGGCAGAAAGGTGTTTGTATGCTAAATAACTTATGCAATAACTTATGCTATTTTGTCATACACGTCTACTTAATTGAAAATAGTTCTATGGCATATACTGCTACAGACAGCTGTAGGTAGTTATAGCCAGCAGTTTCGCTTCGCGGGTTTAAGCAAAACCTGCACAAATTAGGTTAAGTAGAGAGTACTACATATGTTTTAAGGTCAGGTATAGTTTGTCAAAAGGTCAATCTTTGATTGACCCTTTGATCACAGCTTTATCTTTGCAATGACTATCGTGGATGATGTTGTGTCTCACATTAGTTTTTTACAGAAATGGAAATTTGAAACAGAAAATTCTTTAAATAATTGGCAATAGCTGCCGTTATACAATACAAACCAGCCTGTTTGGCTTGTTGTTTTTAGTCCATTTTCTACATCAGTGGTCTTGAGTAATAAACAGGAATAATAAACAGTTCAGCCCCACTCTGCAGATCTCAGACTCTCGTCATTTGTTCTTACGGGCATTTTGCTAGCTTATCTTGTGTTTTCATTCCTTGCTTTTTATTCACTGGACTCTGTATTGTCAGATATGTTCAAGTGTGTGACGCTAAGGCAAGATAATTTGTCCATCTAGATTTTCACCCATGCAGTTAGGCTTATCCTCAGTGCCTTAATTCTTTTGGAAAAACTGCAGGGTTTATGATCATGTTTGTTTTTTCCATCACAGATTTTTGAATTTGTTTTTTGTTTTGTTTTATTTTGCCATTGGAGAATATGTTATGTCCTATGAGATGTAAATGAACTTAAATTTGGCCTACTTTTGTCCTACCCAGTCTAGCGTTCACTTTTTAAAGATAATGAAAAATGTCACTAATGGTAATGATTGATGCTATCCTCAAGTTCCAAGATGCTATTGTCTGGTAAGAATTAAGACAAATATGAAACGAAGAACATTCATACAGATAATCCAATTCCAGCATCACACACGTTTTAATCAAAATAATGCTTGTGATGAAAAATGTTTAGTAATGTCTATTTTATTTTAAATAATTATGTGTCAGTCACCCCTACATTATGGGGAGAAATGTAATATGTCCTAATTTTTACTGTGTCTGAGCAGATTTACATTCAATGGCATGGATCACTCTATATTTGACCCCAAATGTATGAGGTCTGAAAAAAACGAACTACGAAAGGATTTGGTAAAATGGCCGATGTTATCTAGGATCTGCAACCGCAGTAGTGGTAAGGCACTTGTTGCCACGTGTGGCGTTTTGGAAGGCAGCATGGAGGGAAAAAAAAATTTAATAAAGCTGCAACAGGTGCTTCAGGTTAGGACAGACATCATTGTTGGTCTAACCAGCAAAACTAATGTCAATTCAAAAAGCCATTGTTCCAGAACCTTCTGGCCTGCTATCTGTAAAATCCAGGCATGCATGAAGACAATGATGCCTGGCGACCAGCTGTAGCACCACGTAGTACCAAGTGAAATGTGAGACATCAGCTTTTCTCACATCTCACAAGCTTGCCTACACACAACTGGTTTGGGTGACTGCCAGCTGCGTATGCATTTTGGCTGCCAGTCGTGCACCCAGAACCGTTATTTTTATACACAGTTTAATTATTTAGATGTGAGATTTGAAGAGTGTTTGACACGTATCCAGCGTGACAATGTACTAGTAACAACGGGGAGTCATTGGGCTCCAGTGGTCTCTTGCTTTGAATTCTACCACACTTGCTAATTGTCAGTGTTTGAGCTACGAATCTTCACAACTGGTATTTCCATGTGTAAACAAAATGCTAATTGAGAGGCGTTTCTGTGAGCATCATGGGGCACGCTGTAGTAATGTGGTGAGGTGTTGTGGTGATCGGCTGATTTGAGTCCAAACCAGATGTGCTCAAACATCTGCAGGGAGGCCTGCAACACCTTGCACACAGAATGGTGTGGATCTATGTGTACCCACATTAAAGCACAATCCAGCTATTGAGCACCAGTGTTCACCACCATTAGCTATTGAGGTGGATATATGAATGGAACTGTAAAGCAACTGGCCCAGAAAGAGGACTACTGTCTGACCGCTAAGTCATGGGAAGCTGTGAGAATATCCACCTTCCAACGTAAACAAAGGTAAGGATTGCTGTTCCACCACACCCTCAGAGTGCTACATTGGTGTCAATATCAAACTGCATTTATTCAAGAACAGGAATAACGTGTAAATAAAACGGAGAATTTCAGGTTAATTTAACCGTCTGAAGAACTAGAAATGGACTTTGGGCGTATCATTAAGCTGATGAGACAATCTAGTAATGCCTGGTGTAAAATCGGCACGTCAGTATGACTTCACTAACGGATGATTGCTTTAATCTGCAAAATGAGTTTCTGGGTCTTCAGTTATTAACCACAATGTCCTAGTTATTTTGCGGCATAATATGAAGGCTTTCAGCTTTTTCCCTCTGGAAGTGTTCACGCTGGTCCATGTTATCTCTTTCAAAGAGAGTATGTGTCAGTTGCGTCTGTAGGTTAGCTTTCCTGCTGTTTCTTATGGGTAATACATTATTCCGATTAACTGTCAATGTTGTTTACCTCCTCATTTCAGCTCTGATTCTAGAGAACAGAGAGTGCGCTGCGGGTTCCGTCCCAGATCAGTCATGAACCGTGAAAGCAGTGTAAAATTTGTAGTTTCGGTTAAGGCACAGAAACCAGCTGCATTAATTTAAGCTTTTTTCCCCAGTTTCGAGTGAAGGGATTTAAAAAACAAAGAGAGCGAAGTTGTTCTACCCTGCACGTTTACCATGCGACTGTTCTGTGCTACTGCTGCACAGGTTTTCAGCCTTTACAAAGGCCAGGCATTCTCACTGATCACCTTCAAAGGAAACCTCAAAAATAGGCGGGGTGCCGGGCTGCGTTCACAATCGGGTGCTTGCACTTGCACATGAGCTCGCCCCCTGCCATTCTGTTATTGGTCAGCCCTCAAAAATGATTTGGGTGTATCCCTAATTTTGTACGCCAGTGCAGGACTTCCTGTTTAATTCTACACCATTTCTATGATACTTGCTTCTGTTTGTGAGGCACGTATTTAAATTTGCTAAAGCGGTGCTATTTACTCTTTAGCAAGTGGTCTTAATTGTTCATAGTGTTTTACTGATTTACTGACTGGTGTTAACGGTCAAAAGGTCAAATGGCCTAAATAAAAGATTCACTAGCTTCTGTATAGGATGATTAGCTTCTAATTTGCCCTCTAGTAACACTCGTTTGTAAGTTCTTGACTTAGTAGGGTCCAGCATAAAAAAAGGAGCTGTCTGCTGAAGCAGTGCTGAACCCCACCTTCCACAGTGTACATGTTACATGTCTTCCTCTTTGGGGTCTTAGCAGGGAATCGGATAGTATTCAAGAAACCTTGTGATAATGGAGGTCGTTGCCCTCCTCCCCCTTTCAGATGAATGACTTACTTCCTGCCCAAAGCTCTATTACACGCACAGCTGGGACGCTGCAGACTGCACTTGGGCTCACAGAGGTCCCCGGCTGGAGATGAATGAGCAATCGGCGCTGGCACCAGCCAGGCGGACAGGCGCAGGAGAAGGGGCACCGTCGCGCCTGCCGCTAACAATTGTGTCCTCCCGTGAATGATTACACTGCGTGTTCCAGTGGAGCGGGTGGGATCTTGTTGTGATTCCTCCAAACGACTCAGCCTCCGTCCCTTTGTTTTAAAATCCCCATATAACTTTGGAGACTGCAGGACAGGATGGTAGAGAAGCCTACCTTTCGAATGCTGCTTTGTCATGGCAATGGCACGGGGCTAAAGAGTTATGGAAATGTCCCTCTATTTCATTACTAGTCATCTCTGCTGACGCACAGGATGTGAGAGGCTGTTTTATTAAATTCCTGACTGCTTTTGAGACCTTCTCCTGCATATGCTAATAAAATGCGTGTCTTTCTGGTTTTTGGCCAGTATCAATGTGCAGTGTACCCTTGCCTTTAGTACTGACTGCCAAGAATAAACCATTCTTTATTTCACTGTAAGCGTCACATTGAGGCTTTTCTAGGTCAGGTCCCACCGCCTCTCATCATAAATAATTCATCCAACTTCCAGCAAATTCCCATTTAGCTAGCTAAATAATATCTATTAACCACAATATCCTTCTTTCCTTCTTGCATTTTGTTTAGAATTGACTAGATAAATAAATAATATTTCTAAAGACCTGACTTTAATTTACTTGGTTTAAAACCAGTGGATTTTGTAGCACATGGTTCTCTGCTGAGGATCGACATCTTTGTAAAAAGAATTATCTTTTGTATGTGATTAGCGTAGAAAGAAAATACTCTGCAGTCTGTGTACGAATTAAGTATGAATAAATTGACATTGCGGAGTATAATATGTCTATACTTTAATAAATATAATAATCTAAATATTTACATCTACAAGAACAATGGCAGCACCAGAACAGTCAGCAACTTTACATTTTCATGTAAGCCATTGCTCTTGAATGATATCAGTTTAACTTTTTTTTTTTCATTCATAGTTCATTTGTTTATCCTCACTGCATCTGTTGTTTTTGGGTAATGTTCCAAAAGTTCAAAAGATTATACCACTTTCAACGGAGTGCTTTTGAATTGTTCAGTTTACTTACTGTGACTTCAGATATAATTTATTTTTAAATACTCAATGGGCTTTTTGAATATAGCATTTTCAGAAGTAGTTTTGTTCCTTCTGTCCCCCTCTCTAAATGCTTTCCATGCTTACGCATTTAGGCAATGTTCCTTCACAAGGCATTATAAATGAATGCAATGGGAATGAGGGCGTCATACTCTTCTGAATTATTGCACGCAGGGTTGCTTTCACCTTATTGAAGTTGTTAGTGACGGATCCACCCATTATCCATTATCCATTTCTAGCAATGTTCATGGCTTTAGCACTGTCAAACATATTCCAAAGTACTTTAATTACTCTACTGACTTTGTGTGAAACGAAATACATTACAGATTTTTTTTATTAATTAACAAATAATCAGTAAACTGAATAAAATATGTTTTAAGTAACTCTCGTGTGCATGTGACCTGACCTTATATTAAATATTAAAGCATTTTTCACCCCACCACGTGGAACCCCGTACACTCAGACACTCAATCTGTGGATTTTCCTTGCTGGCTATTAGAACAGAGGAAAGAGCTTATCATCTCACCAGGGGGAGTTTTTAGTCTACGTGTTACAGACAGCACCATTAGGAGATTGTGCTCAGACCCAGCACATGCAAGAGAGGATTGTGTGACCAGTAATCCCAACCTCAACCCTCCTTGCTGCAGCAAACACGGTACAAGATGCAAAGGCACAGAGGCACGAAAAACGCATACATGCCAGGGTGCAGAGGCACGACAAACACATACATGTCAGGGTGCAGAGGCACGACAAACACGGTACACACATGCCAGGGTGCAGAGGCACGACAAACGCATACATGCCAGGGTGCAGAGGCACGACAAACACGGTACGCACATG
>JAOYSI010066250.1:9408-36110 GCA_025775065.1 Hiodon alosoides | reverse complement strand
GGCACGACAAACGCATACATGCCAGGGTGCAGAGGCACGACAAACACGGTACGCACATGCCAGGGTGCAGAGGCACGGCAAACACGGTACATACAATTAGGACTAAAATGGAACATACGTTTATCATAGTTTTCAGGCTGTCAGTCATTATGGTGAGTAAGTAAGTGATGGTTAGTCAATGAAGCAGTAAGCATGTAAGAAGTTGTTTTATACAGATACATTTATTTGCCAATGTCAACTTTTTTTCAGTGATTCCAGGGATCGTTGTTCTTTGTCACAGTAACTTTTAGATCTTTCCTATTTAACTGTTATAGGCAGGTTGTCACATTTTTTTTAAGTTGTACGCTTAGCTTGCAGAAGTCTTAGCCTGCAGTTGTAGAAAACTACCACGCTACACCCAGTTTATCAGACTGGCTGAACATTATGAGGTAGCAGGCAGTGTTTTAAAATATTAATAATGTATATTAAAATATAGGCATTACTATTACACAATAAATGGTGCTTTATCTGGTTAATTATCTGACACAAAGCAAAAAAGCTGGCCTTTTAAAGACTGAATCACAGTCTCAAATCTGTTAAACCAGACAGTTGAACTAGGGGTGATGAAAGGCATTTTTCTCCCTGTCTAGTCACCTCGTATTATTTGATATGTTGCAAGCAGAGTATTAATGAAAGCCTGCTGTTATAACTTTGACAACATTTGATTAAAAAAAAAAGATGAATTATTCACTCTTTAGTAATATGGAAGCCAGTGTAGGCCTATGTCTTTTTGTAATAAAGTGCACACATTTCCTCTCACAGCAACACCTTGAGAGGTCGGCTCCTCATGCAATATTTATGTCCAGCCAATGCGGCTTCTGGGTAGGCTTTACAGTCCTGTTAATCCCCTGAGTCAGCAGTAAAACAACAGCACATGGTTATTGAAAGAAATGGAGCACATTTATTCATTTACTCTGACACAAAGCAGAATAGAAACAATATAAACTAAACCCACCTTCATGGAGATTTTGGAATATGGGGGAGGTTGTTAAATTAACAACAACATGAAGTCTTTGATACTGATCAGATCGGCACAATCGTTTAAGAGTGACTTTTTAAATATATATATATATATTTTTTTTTTTTTTATCTTGCTTGGTCTACCAATTCTAAAACAACATTGTTGGTCTCTGGGGAAGCATCATATGTCAGTTTCCCCGGTACAGCTCTACCCTCAGCTGGCGGGAGGAGGGGAAAGAGAGCGAGCGAGAGAGAGAGAGAGAGAGATGCTTGCTTTTGATTCGTTGCCATTCTTAATTGGATCAAGTACGAACTTGCTTAGCAGTATGCTTTGTGTGGGCATACTAGAGAGAGAGAGAGAGAGAGAGAGAGACGTGAGCTCCAGAGTGAAGCCAGAAAAAAGGGGACAGAGAAAAAGGGGAGTGTCCAGACGTGTGGCTCCCCCGTCTGCTGCAAGCTCTCTGCTAATGATGCATTTCTCCAGTGGCTGCTGAGAGGACGGGCACCTGCTGCTCCTCCATGATACGGCCTCCTCCAGCTTCCGCTCGAGCTCCACAGCATGTCTCTCACGCGGCCGCAGCCCCTGCCTTCTCTCTCGCTGCGTCCTGTAAACCCCGCTCTCAGGTCACCTGGCTCTCGCTCCAAAGTCTTCAGGTGAGTGGTCTACCCTCCCATCGCACTGGTTTGGACTAAAAAAAGGAGGACTTGGAGGGGAGGTCAGATCAAGGCAGTTATTTACTTTTAGCTTTTATTAAATTATATATGTTTTTATTTATGGACTTCTTTTGTGCATACGTATGCGTCGGTGGACAGAATGCCTTGAGACCAAACCGAGAACTCTTTCATATATACATAGGAGTACTTTCTAAATGCTAGTAAGGCAACCCCGTGCCGAAGAGCATCGTCCTTCCCAACCCTACCCCTCCCCTCCACAACTCGATCTCATCATGGAAGACGCGCTTTATTGTACTCGCTGGTCGCTGCTGAGTAACACTCCAAGTTAGGCGTCCAGAGATCCTCATCCGGCAAAGGATGTCCGAAGGAGCGGAGGACTCCTCCGTGGGCTTGGTTGCCCCTCCTGGATCATCGATATCCCCCGCTAGCTCCGGCGCAGCCTCCGGACCAGCCCCTGAGGAGGAGCCGGTAGCAGACGTAGCAGGTGGCGACGGCGGCGGCGGCGACGACGACCATGGCGGTGTTGAGGAGAACGCCCCCCAGGGATTGGCAGGCTTGGCAGCAACCTGCTGCGTGTGCCTGGAAATGGAACAGGTGCACCGCTGCCTGCACTCTGAGAAAATCTGCATCCTACCCATCTTGGCCTGCTTGCTCAGCCTAGCCCTCTGCACTGCTGGCCTCAAGTGGGTCTTTGTGGACAAGATCTTTGAGTATGAGCCACCAACACACCTTGATCCTAAACGGGTGGGGCAAGACCCCGTCATTCTCGCTGACCCCACTTTAGGACTTCCGGTGTTCCCTACGCCCACTGTAGGGCGCCCTGAGTTCCCTGGACCTGGTAGTTCCACGACAGGACCCCTCGAACCCCCAACTCCCAGGTTGACTCTTTTTGGTTCCACCTCGGCACTGACTCTCCGCACCAACTCCCCTGCCGCTCTAGGACCTTCTGCTTCCCCCAAAACTGAACAAGAGGAGCCACCGACCCTGTACCCTCAGCCCACCTTGGAATCTAATGCTATTAATATCCCCAAGTTCTGTAAGTATTTGCAGTATGTGGTACCTTATTTCAGCAGATATTATATTAGATTTAGTATTGCCTATTCAGCGTTCAGCTCGCTTGTTTTTTAAACTCAGAATTAAAGTCTTTGAAACAGAAAACTTAATATATCGTGATTGCCTATTAAAACGTATATTTATGAAATACATAGTTGTAATGTTAAGGATGGCTTTATGTCTCATAAATCCGTAATCCATGTTGGCACAGATATAATGCAGAGTTTTCTGTTGTGTCATGTAGATATGCTCGAAACTCATTAATACATCACCCGTTTTTTCCTTGTGTATGGTGTTTGAGATACAGAACTGATTTTGGCAACGAGAGAAAAAGAAAAGAAATACCTCTTACTTTCTTTTGTGTGTCTCTGTGTGTAAAATAAGCATTTGTTCCTGAGCAGTCTGACTGAAAGTAGACAAGCTCTGTCTTGCCAGCTGCGGTGTAAATGCCTGTGACTAAGCTTTGAAAGAATTACCAACTTACGTCTCTGTAGGTGGGAGATAGAAACTCCCCTTAGACCAAAAGCAGTGACTGCACACAGCCTCAGAACAAGCATACATCATTTTAAGTATGACCTCCTTTGCCCTGTCTTAGCTCGGTTTGGCTCATAATTAAGTGCTATAGCGAATGCTAATGGTCTGGAGAAGGATTGCCCACCTCTCCATGTGTCAGGGAAGACGCATGTCGTCTAGAGCCCGGTGGTCTCTACGAGTTTCCCGTCATAGAAAGGCGTCCAGGTCAATAGCTGATGATGCATAACTTCCAGAAGCAGGATGCCGTGGCGTGCAGGTTCTTCTTCCTCCAGGGCCCAGCTCCATTTCAAGGTCAGAGCTGGAGGCTAATTGATTCTTCTCCGTTCCTGAGCCACAGAGGCAGACAATCCCAGTAATGCTATCTGCCCGCTAACTGCTTCCCACCATGACTTTGAGCGCTGGGAGAGTTATTACAGCTGGAAGCCTGCCAGCGTCCCCAGTCTTCTGCTGGCCCTCCTCCTCCTCCCGTTTAAGACCTGCATTGCCTTTAGTAAGGACAGACTGTGGAGCACAAAGGTGTGTTGTGGTATAACGCTCTGGCTGTGTGCTTCTTAAGAGCTCTTTTGGCATTTGAACCTATTTGCGGTCCTGTTTTAAACGTGTTCGTTTCTGTAAATTACCTCAACCATTGCAGTGCAACGCATTTGATGTTATAGGTCAGTAAACAGGTCTCTCTACCTGTGTCTATATAAATGCAGCGCTCAAATAATTTTGCAAAACTTTTAAGTATAATGGTATTGTTATAATAATAATTCAGGTTGCAGTACTTTTTTTCAGATGGTTAAGGCAATAGTGTGCTCAGATAGTTTGCTTTGTACGTCATGTAAGAGCAAATAATTATCATTAGAGGTGGAACTAGGAGGAAATCGTATATTCTTATCTCCAGTGTTCTAATCATGCATGTGCCTGCTTTGATTGGGAAACCTGAAATAGTTTTAACATGAACAACTGATGTGTGGTTATAGTTAGGGTAAAAATGTATCCTTCCAGGCTCATGTTTTGATAAGTTATGTTTATACATGCTCAAGAAAACTACATATATATGTATACACACATACATGGTTTTGCTCAACTTTCAGTTGGCACTATTTGTCTGTCAAGCAAATATATTGATGTTACAATGATACTCAGTTCCCTTAGTCATATCATTAGAACTACGCATGTTCAGGTATTGGAGGATAACAACAAATAATGTTGTTAAATAGATTAGAACATTGTGGCGTACATGTTACTGAATTACACATCAGTGTTTTGTTGTGATGACGAACTGGTGAAGTCTGAATTCCTGGCCTTCCACAGTTTTAGGTTGCGGAAAGCTGGCATACAGGGTTTAAATCATTCAGCTCTCTTTCACTGAACCCCATTAATACTTAGTATCTCAGGTAGTACACTTAGTAGTAGTAAGTTTACTCACAGGAAGTAAACTTAGTAACATGCGTGCACCACTCACGTTTGTGAAGATGATGAGGGGACAGGTTAAGCATCATATAGTAGCCTTATCTCCATTAAACAAGATTCATTTGAATGGATACTGTGACATTAACCAAACTTCATGGCTAAATTTAATGGTAGGCTCTGTCTTTTCTTTCTCCTCTTACCAATAATTTTAAGCAGGCCTTAACCTAGTAATCAGTTTGAACAGATGGCCACAACGACTGCGTTTCTTCAATTAAAACCCATGGAAGCCTGCTTCAGGCTTTCGCTGGCGGTTGTCAGGCAGGATCTTGTGCTAAAGTGCACAAATTGGTGAACGCTGCTGGAACATTTAGAAACCAGAGGTAGTTATGAACAACAGGAGAGATTATTCAACCATGTGCCATCTGCCGGTTGCTCCATTATAACTTATTGAGATATTAGTCCATTGATAGTTTAGGGGCCAGAGTCCACCAAACTCAAACATCTACTGTCCTCAGTGTTGCCCACAAGAGTACCAGGAGCATTATAGACATTGTGAGCTTGATGGTACTAAACCAGATCTGAAAAGCGGCCATGCTGCTGAATTCTGTGGAAAAGAGGGTAGAGGTTATTTCTCATTGTTTCGTTTGAAGAGCTTATTAACAATTCAATATTCGCAGCATACCAAAAGTTATATTTTCATAAACATCATTAGGTATAGGACGCACAATGCACAAAGAATGGCATACTGAGCAATGGAAGGAAACTGTTATCATCTGCTTAAGATATCTTGAGCCCCCAGTTTGTCATTTGCCACCATTACCAAAAATAAATAAATAAATAATCGATTAATAAATATATAAATGTTGCTTTTACCTTCTGCAGCAACCCTTACTATTTGTTGAGGCATTTCATTATGTAAAAAAGTCAAACAATTGGAACAAATTGGGCTTAATATTTTTTTTGGTTTTCATAGAGCACCTATAAATAAATTTATAGATTGAATTTAATTATGGGAGGCTAATTTATTTTATGGATCGTGTTTTGCGTGTGGAAACTGAACTCTGTTTTGGGCTTGGCATTTGAAATATTGCAATATTTATCTTTGCCCTTTTAAAATTAAATATACAAAATGTCTGTTACACTTGGTTTATTCATTTGTGCTTCAATAGTTCTATTGAATGCTTCTGTATTTGTTCAAGTGTTGTCTTTTTCTCAGGAGTATGAGTGGTGCATTGCTATTTTAAATAAAAGTAGTTTTTAATTGCTATGTCAAAACCCCCAGAGTTTTTGTGGAGGAAGTTTTCCTCTGCTATTGTATAACAGTTGATTTCAACGTCGAAAGCTGCATTCAGTGTCAGAGAATTCTTATTTTCTGGTGAAATTTTACTTTGGATTATAGTCATGTCCATTTTCGTAGAATCGTCTGGGATGCTAAGAATTGGTGTATTTGTGTTAGAAATACATTACCTGGTAGATTACCAACTTGTGACCACTGTGTTCTATTCATTCAGCTCTGCGGTCATTTCTGCCCCAAGGACAACTACTTGTTGGTAGTAGGTGTCTTGTGTTCAAATGAAATGCCATGCTAAATTATACATCTACTGACTCTTAGACCACTAAAATACTATATAATGCTTCATGACCAGACCTGATCAATTTTACCTATTAACCGGTTCGGTATTATTCCAGGCCAAAGCTGAGCCATTGAACGCGTTCGTTTCGGAGCACGGTCGTTAGGAATTGAGGGCGGCTGTAATGCTAAAAGCTCTCCCGTTTTTAAATGGCATAATCAATTGTGCAGCCCTGAAATGGAAATGCGATCGGTTGCTTTGGTAATCTCAGTCTAAATCAATATTCAGAGAGCAGTTCAGCTGTCTCACCAGGAAGTGGTGTGAAAGTGATAGCAATTCGGTCCCTGGCCTACAGAAATGGACTTAATTGTCTAGAAATAGAAGTCAGGACTGGAAGTGACCTACAAAGATAAATGGATGGGAAGAGGGGAGGGGGTTATTGAACATTTTTTTAAATGTAAAAGTCTTTTGGGGGGGCAATATCATTTCACTAGGTATAGTTAGCTGTTGAAGAAATTAGGGTTGAATTTCTCAAAGACAATTATGCCATATAAAATAAAATGTCCTTGCTTTTTAAATAAATGTTAGATATGCAGATCAGCCTTGAAGATAAACCTTCTTCCCTTCTAGTGGATGTCATTTGGAGTTTATAGGACACATTAAACATTGGCTCGCAGAAGGAAGCAGTGGTGTGTGTTCACAGGGTAGTGTGACCCTAGGGGAATCCTGACTGATAACACACACAAAACTGTCTTTCTCCCACATGTACAAATGGTTTGTGCCCAGGTTTAACCCCCCGAGGAATGCTATAGAGTCAACAGAGCCTCTGCTGGAAGCAGTCCATTTGCAGCAATCCAGGGCCGATGATTAATTGCAAGTGGAGAATGAGGTCTCCCTTAGTTTATATTTTTGAGCAAGGCGTAAAATTGAATATGCAAATCCTGCCAGAAACAAAAGGGGACTGAGACAGGTTAATAAGCTATTTACTTTGAAGGGATTTGATGGTAATAAAAATTAATCATTGTCATTGGCTGCAAGACTGATAAGCTTTGAGTAGATACTTTGAAGGTGTTTTGTTGTGTAAACAATATCTTTCTGCAATTTATTTCCCCCCCCCAAATAAGGACTTGATGCATACATTTTTTTTTAATATGAAAAGGATTTAATGTTGGATATGACAGTTCTCTACAATTTATAGCAGAAAGAATGACCTAGTATTTTACTGTCATGTGTTTCATAAAGATTAAGGCTGGGACCAAATCAAAACTTAGCGGGCAACCCACTAATCCCTCTTTACATAACTATTTCGTTTTTTTTTTTTTTTTGGTTTTTTGGTAATTACCTTATTATTTTGTTAAGATTTAATGAATTGGCTCATCTGAACCTTATATAATATATTTCAATTTCAATTTCAATAGCTTCTCTTTTCATTTGCAAATTCTGATATAAATCAGTTTTACTCATTTGGTTTCACAGTTTTAACTGCAGAGTAGGAACTCCATAAAAACCCCTTACCAATGTCAGGCTTATGAATTTGATATACAGGTTTTTAGATTTTATCAAAAGTGCATTGTATGTATAATATAATAAAATGTATCCATAATATAATAAGCACAATAAATATTAAACCCAAATTTGTAGATTTTCTAGGGTATCCACAATTTATTTGGGGTAAAATATATGTAGAATGGCAAATATTTTCCATCTAAATATTGATTATTAACCAGTACTCTGCTGTAAATACGGAAATAACTTGCAAAGACCCAGCCATTATTGGGGGAAAAAACTGGTATGGCAAATGTAATCCAATGTCATGTCTGTGCAAATTGTTGAAATAGATCACCTTAGGAGGGTGTGGTCTAATAATGTATAAAATCCCTCCAGGAGGCAGATCACTCTATCCTGGTTACTTTTATGGCTACTTAAGTTGGTTCTGTATGTGTGTCCCTGTGTTACCCATTCTCATCAGCGTTTAAAACGACTTTCAACAAAGCTGCAGGCGTGCAGCCACATATACACACCTGATTAGGTGTAAACGCAGGATGTGTGTGGTCTTAAGGGATGCGCAGGCAAAGGGGTAAAAATAGGTGTCCGAGGCCTGGCATAATCCCTCTTTCCCTCCCTCCACACACTGGCACATCACGTCACACTGGGAGGTGTGATGCATCTGCGCTATTTTCAAGGGTAAATACATTTACAGCCATGGTCCAGACAGTGCGCTTCACCGGGTGTAGGTATGAAGAGATCTCTTTGACTTCCTCTTTCTTTTAATATTCCAAAAGAATATCCAGTCTTGTTTTAGGTTTTTATTTTAATTTTATTTTTTTAACCCAAACCGTTGAATTAATTTTTTTTATCTAAAGCTAATTTTCTTTTTTTGGTCTAAAGAGAGGTCTTTCTTTTTTCTTTTTAAAGAGAGGTCTTTTTTTGTTCTTTAAGCCATTTTTATGGCTTAAAATGTCAGTTGCCTACAGACATGCTTATAAATAGCTGTCTGTCTTTCCATTCATTCATGGTTAGAGGTAATTTTCTCATTTTGCAGTTAAAGGTAATGATTTAGCACAAACGAGAATCGGATCCCATTTTAGTTTATGACAAAATGAATTGAGTTACTGGCTTAATTAAAAAATGTGGCAATATGAAAAAATCCAGAAAATAGTCACTGGTGTTGGTATAGATGTCCAAGGAAAGCAAATGAAATCTAAAAAAAGAATGTTTTAATATTTCCGTAGACTTTATCTACAATTCATTTGTTCGGCTGATTTTATTCTTTTTCATCTTTATAATAACATGGCATCATCAAAATTAAATTATTTAATTAGCCTCAGACAGTGCATACTTTTGATCTTTTCAGCAGAATTTTATTGGTTTTGGCAGGTGGTAATTTGTCGTGAGGCTGCAGCATGTTGGATATGTAATGAATATTGCTCAGAACAGAATTAAGAGCCCAGGAAGTTAAAATGTGCTATGCTAGTAAAGAAAACCTACTGATGGGGGCAATGGGTTAATTAATGAGGCAAAAGGCCACCTGAGGCGACATTCTCTAATTGAATTAGGGTAAAATAAGGTGACATCTGGCGGCTAATCTATTGATGAAGGAAACTCTGGTATTACATTTTTTTTCCTTCCTTTTGTTCAGTATGAATTACTCTAATGGTTCTCTCTGTATGTTCTTTTGTCCCTCCTAAGTGACGCAGCAGAAATGAAATGACCTGGACTCTTTGTCTTTGCTATGACATCTACCAACCCTGAATGCAGTTCAGGTTAAAATGAGACGCTTGGATCCCTCTGTTCTCCGTCATTTCGAAAGTGAAGTTAAAGCACAATTAAAATGGCCCTGAAACCCAATAGGTTAAGTTACTGTACCTATGCTGTTATCTCCTTCATTCCCGTTCTCATGGCACTCAGCTTATGCTTGTAAAACGGTATTCCGGATTTGGTAGCGAGGCGTAGTCCCTAGGGAGTTGCACATTACAGTCATTCTGAAAGATACAGAAAAACGCATACATATACAAATTGTTTCAGTAGTGACCTGGACGCTCTGCCTGAGGTACTTAGATTAAAAAAATAAATACATGTTATTTAACTGAAGACGGAACCTCGTCTCAAATCTAGTCCATTACCTGATGATGTGCCATTACACGGCGCAGAGGTCTTTTGTGTTGAACTTTAGGTTACTACATAAATTGCCACTCTGAAGATGATTGCTTTTTCCCCCCTCTCACAAATGTAACTTCTCCATGACACTGGGAGACGTAATTAAATGGCGCTCAAAGCTGTACAGTTTTCATTTTGAGAATTTTTCAATGTCCTAAATAAAATTAAATCAATAGAATCACACAGGAAGAATTTAAATTTTTTTTAATACATGCTTTTAGAATCCACTTCTGTTCTTTAAATTCTTATAAACAGTCTTAAAAATGTAATGAGTTAAATTATTTACCATGCCTAATTTTAGTCCGAAGCTGAATTATAACATGCTATAGCAAATAGCTTGTGATTTTACAATAATGATTTATAAATTTAGGTGCATGAGTCCATTTTATACATTATAAAACAGAATGTATGCTCTATTTTCACTGCAACAGATCTGTAAAGCATTGCATGTCTCAATCTAGTGCTTTTAGTTTGTCTTAGTAAGCTGTCTGAGTCTCAGTCTCTTTTGCTGCAATTACTTCTGTTTAGTTGCTAGCTGAGGCTCTTTTTGGTGTGGTCCTGTTGTGTAGAGGGATGTTCATGCCCTTTCTGTTTCATTCTGCTGTCATTCTACTGTACTCCCCCCCCCCCCATCACCAATAGCGTAATGGAGCCTGTCGATTTCATTATGCATCTTAGCAAAGTAAAAAAAAAATGTCTGGTTGATTCTGTACAGTCTGTGGCCGACACTGTCTCATATTTCTCAACTACTGCCAGTCTGGATAACAACGCTTTGCAAATCATAAAACATTTAGTAGGGTGGGCGGTGAGGGGGTTGAGGCTATTTGACATTCAGATCCCCCCTTCAGGGTTGTGAAAAGCTCTCTCTGAAAAAGGGGGGGAAAAAATATTAAAATACCAATAAGCATGGACGAGCACCTTCACCATAAGGGCTAATATCATCAGTAATTATAGTGAGGCAGTAAAACCACCTGGAGAGTCAGAGTGTCAATTAGTGATACTCCATCAGCGTTGGGGTCCTTCATCCCCATCTCTCGTCACCACACCAATGGGCAGGAAATCCCCCGAGTGGCTGAATCATCAACAGCCCAATTACAATTACCTCCTACCTTGTGTAGAGGCAAATTGGTATGTGGAAAAGGAAGGTCCTTTTTAGAAATTCCACAAAAATCGACATAGTTGTTATTGGTAAATATACCTGTAAGGTTTGTGTGTGTGTGTGCGCGTGTGTTTGTATGTATATGCATGTATATATAACTTGTATTTTTATGCATGTGTGTGTGCATGTGATTAGCCCTCCTACACACACCATGCAAAGCTGGTTTTCACCCATGTTGATTTACCTAGCTTTAATTCCCAGTACAAACAGTCTCTGTGCTCCCATCTCTGGTTGAAATGAGAAGTCCCTGTAGCACCAGCGGTGACTTGAAGGCTTTGTGGATATAGCTTGTCATATTTCTAACAGACAGAAAAGCTTTTACAGATCATCAAAGCCCTTTCCTGCTTTTTTGTTGTTTTCATTATAATTTTTTCCTTCTTAGAAATTTACGCTTTTATGGAGACAGCAGTGAAGGTGTTTTAGGCTTGTAACCAGGGGTGCAGATTCATGTCCCAGTATGGCAGTACCCTTGATCAAGATACTTAACCTGAATTGTGTGGTCAACTGTATGAATGGGTAATGAAACAAATGGCAAGCTTCTGTGAGTTTGTCCATTTAGAAAATAAACAATGGCAATTGCACAAATAAAAATCTATATTGCGTACACCAGGTTGCAGAAAACCTCACGTAATTAACAACATTTTCGTTATGAAAAAACTGACTGGTTTGCAGAAGACTTAATCATAACTGATAACTGTTCTGGTCGAATCACCTCAGTGTTGTACCAAGTAAACTGGTGTCAATAAACTGATGGAACTAGTCTGTTTCCATGATGAATTTCATCAGAGAGAAAACTGCTCCGTGTCTGAATTGCTTTTAAAGATGGATCTGAGGTAGATTTAGAGCTGTATTTAAATTACGTGACAACTTGGATTATCTCCCATTTCAGTGGTATGTTAGGATTTAAACTGCACCTTAAATGGCGTGCAACATCTTTGTCCTATTTTTGAGAGGGCAGTGTTATATTTTGACCCAAAATGCAATGTTTTTATTGTTTATCCCAAGATGAATGGGCCTGAAAGCACCTCACAGCACTTAAAATGGTTAGGCTTTCAGGGGTGCTTCACCTTAGTGCAGACATGGGATTTTGTCTGCAACTGGCTAAGGGGATTTAAATATCTTATCAGTTTGTATGAATAATGGAGATTTTTAAGCTCGGTTTAGAGTCTATGCTCTGAGGATAAAGATGTTTAATTGTAATGATGATTTATTGCGCGGCTAGATGTGGAGATAAGGCCATGCTCTGCATTGAATCAATCAATAATTGAAAAATGACAAAAATACACTTCCTTCCTTTTAGAAGATGGCATTGATGAAGAGGAGCCAATCATGAAAATGAACGGCGTCATTAAATATGAGCTTATATAAATTAGATTCTGATTGTTTGTGACATACTGAAGCTGACTTAGGCTTTTTGAATACACTACGATACCGACATATCAATTGTTGTCTTAACTTTGTGACTCAAGGTAAATACTGTCTGTTTGACAGCATAATGATCCGCATATGTAGGCTGCTTAATTATCTTCATTAATCAGGAACCCTGCTTTATTTTGCCGTCTATATTGTTGAAATTTACATATCATTTGATCTAAAAGTTTGATCCCTAAGTATCATATTTCTTCTACTCATGAAAAAGCTATTAAATAAAGTACAATTAGCAGGTTACCAAAGTTTTGTTTTGGTTCCAGCCTGTCTTTATTATGACATTATTGGGGGCCGGTGTACCGTTTATCGTTATGAGGTGCATTGATGTCTTTTTGTGTCCTGCTAGTTTAGCTGGACTGGAGAAAATAGAGGTGGGTGTTCCCTTCCCCTTTTGTAAGCATTCCATCGGTACCAAGCCTAATGATGGAAAGATCTGAACAGGGAAGGAAAAACGTTTTAGGACAGACTTTCAGGACAGATGGCCAGTATAGTGGTACTGTGTCTCACAGGGAAGCGAGGGATTCGACCTCAGCACTCACAATTTGAGGCTTTCATCACAGTTTAATCATAGTGTCGCGGCCTGATTTGAAGGTGCATCTGAACTGTTGAATACTCTGATACAAACAGTGTGTGATTATAATGTAGCCTAATAACTCCGGAATCACCTGTAGTTCCTATTTTCAATAACCGCTAGTGTTTTAGAGGTATTGTTGTATTAGCGTTTGTCGATTTTCAAAGTTCCCTTATTGAATCTCCTTGCCTGCCTCCAAAAGCAGAATGAAGTAATTGCATTTGACTTAGGACACAGCTATAAAAAGCTCACTGTCTCCTGTAGGGATTGTCATTGAATCAGGGCAGTTAAAAATCCCTTTTGCGCCTCTGAGACCTCTTCCGAAATGTGTACATGGTCCATGGTGTTAATCAGTGAGACACATTTTGTTTGTCTTCAGCTAATTGAGCTTGAGCTTGAGCGTGAGTCAGTGAGTGTGTGAGTGTGTGTGCGTGTGAGTCAGTGAGTCTGAGTCAGTGAGTGTGAGAGTCTGAGTCAGTGAGTCTGAGTCAGTGAGTGTGAGAGTGTGAGGAGGATAGAATGTAGAAACCTGGAGGCCTACACCACAACGCAAAAAGACAGGCATGCATGTTTTACTACATTCAGGTGCTGATAAAGTCTATAATACATTCTTGATTTCACATCAGTGAATCCATTTAAAATGATAAAAATTTTATTGAACTTTTTTTATAGATTAGGTAAAAATAATGGTGCATAAAGCATATCATAATAAACTGAAGTGGAATAAATACTCTCTTACTATTTATGCGACCTCTTTAACTTAAAAAAAATATATAATGCCTAATATGTACTACAGTGTAGCAGGAATTTGTAGTTCAAATGGGATTCAACTGTCTTTGCCTGATGCCCGAAGGACTTGTGACTAAGTAAGATCTATGTTATTCCCTATCGCAGAGTCAATGTGAACATAAATTGCTGGAGTTCCTACCGATTGATTTATTTTTTCCATCCTCATCTTTGGCACGTCTTTTGGGAAAAAATCAAAGGACGAGACAGCGGTTGTCTGTCAGCGTGCTGTAAAAGCCTGTGTGAAAAGAGCAAAATCCACTTTAGTACTGCTCGTAGATCAAGCAGGATTTCCCCTAATCACTAGCTGGACGAGAGCGATGCTGCTTCCAAGTTTTCTGTATTAGAAGCTAAGATCGAAGAAGAATCCTAAAGAAGGTCCATAGTGTAGAACCTGGTGGAAACACAGAGAGGCAAGAGTGGTTGGCTTGTGCTGCCCCTTGTGATATATTTAAATGTTTTTAAATTGCAGGCCTGAGAAACGCAGCAAGTCCACTGTGATCCTCAATCCGCGAACTGGTGATTCACTTAGTCATGGTGTTCCAGGGACACTTCTGTTGCTCGGAGTCTGCACACACAACTGTAGACTGGAGAGTGCCCACTAGGTAATGCCAACAAAAGTCATTAGTAGTAACCCTGATCCCAAAATGTTCATACGTGCCCATTGGAATTAAGCTTGATATCTGTAATATTTTGATTTTATACTGTTAAGTGACAGACCTTTATGAAAGCCCTGAGATTGACCTTCATACACTGCTAAGGCAGCTTTGCAAAGATGCCTTTCGATTTAGGCTAAGTATTGTAAATTAATATTATATGGCAGCAGAGAGGAGACGCTATCAGTGGTTTATAAAAGTTTCAAGTTACATCCAAGATATGTTTGTACACTATCCCACCAAGGCCATTTAAATGACTTTTTGGTTCGGCATTTTATCTGTTGAGGACAATTTGATTTATTACTCCTACAAAGTTGCCGACTTAATTAGTGCTTAGCAATATTAAAAAAAAAAATGGATCAATATACTTCAAATACTAATGGCTTTTTTTTTTTAATGATTGCTTCGAATCAAGTACCTTTTGCTGTACTGTGCATTTTTCTGAAGAAGAAGCTACAATATTTGCCAGGAGATGAAGGCGAAAAAATGTTGATGTGCCTCCTGCTGCTCATTAAAGTTTTCAGGACTCTGTTTGTTAGAGGTTCTTTGAGGTCATTTTCTTGGGACAGGTAAAGCACTTATCCCAAACATTTGCCTTAAAACCATCTGACTTTAAATGTTTTTTTAAATGTCAATAACGTACAAAATATATATATGCAGTGTACATGTGTGTATGTATATATGATATGATATGATATTACCACATTTTTTACAAAAAAAGTTATCTAGTGGAGAGTTTGGAGTCAAGCTCAACTGTCTCTCAAAGCTAAGAAATTAGTAGAGCGGTTACCTCCAGCTGTCTTCCTTCAGGCTTGCAGTTTAATCTAAATGGTCCCCGTGTTTTTTTGCCATCTTCTTTGAGTCTGTCGAGTGAGGGAGGCCTCCATATGCTGGGGTAGGAACCAATGCCGGGGGCCTGGGGGAGAATTGCTAGAGCAATCAGGGTCGCCGTTCCCGCTAATGACTCGACAGATTGCTGAGAGAGAGCCGCCCTGGAGGCTTCTACGTTGGCTGGGAGAACAACAGCCTTCCCAAGGCATCCGTCTTCCAGGCAACCAGCTCTTCCGTACACCCAACCTGATAAACTTGATGGATCTGGATGTGTCACCCATGGTTTGTGTTGCTTAAAAAAAAAAAAACAGGCCTGCAAGTTTGGTATTATAGTTATTCTTGTCACCTACCAAATAATTTTTCTTTTGAAAATATACTACAATTTTTGGAATATTTCTTTTCTAAATGTGAAACCTTTACCAGGCATAAGAGCCACAAAATTACTAACACTGTTTTTTAACAGGTTAAGCTTGGAGCTTAATAATAATTATGAAGCATGTCAGCTTTTGAAAATATGGCAGTAGCACATATTTTGAAGCACAGTCCAAGTCGATGCAAACAGGTAGCTAAGAAAAGGCAACATTTCCCTATATGGCAGCTGCCATATTGTGAAGGCAGCCGTCTCTACACAAGATACCGGGCCTGCAGGTTGATGTAAGGCAGCATGCGAGTAATTAACAGATCATATGATGCTTGTGATTAAAACAGATGCTATTCCTCACATTGGCTGGCACCCCTCTGTGCTTTGACCTATAGCCTGGAGTATCCACGTCAGGAAGTGGGTTGATGCTGTAGGTTTCCTCACCGCTCTTAACCATATAATTGGTATTTTTCTGCGCTGGGGGTAAACAAGAATGGATTGGTGAGATATTTTACTGCGCTACAGTAGTTCTCACTTGTAGTGTAGAGTTCAATAATAAATTATATGTTGAAATGCCAATTGTATGAATGTTGATCTAACATTTAAATAGGGGTATATTTTTATCAATTAAAAAAAATAGAATAGTTGACCCATTCTGATAGACATCTGGCTAGCAAAATCTGATAAGTACATATGTCGTAATGATATTCTTTAATGTACTGCCACATTAGGTAAAATGAAAGTTCCTTGCCTCAGTTATGTGCTGTTTGGTTTTACCAAAGCTTCCTAAAGGAGATGCTATATTTTATGTATTTTAGTTTGTAATTTATTTAATTGGTGATGGGGTTAAATCTCTGTCAGCAAGATCATTCACTGCCCTGCATTTGCGATCAATTTGTCTTTCAGGGAAAATGTAGCTAGATTGCATCCACAGGGTGTTTTAAATGGTTTGTGATTGACAGATGCTGTAAATGGCAACATTTGCTGTTTAATAGACCCGCGTTACTTAAACAAGATTGCTTTCCACTGGGGTTGTGCTGAGCTCGATTCATTTACGGTCATGAAAGCCAAAGAGACTGGCCATCTCGTGTCCATGTCCGGTTTAGCGCAGTGCCCCCAGTACTGTGATTTCTTCGGTACCGCAATCGCATAGAAAAGTATGATTTTTAGTGGTATTTAGATTTAGTGGAATCCGATAACGAGGATGCAGGCTTGCAAGCATGACTTTCCCTCACTGCTGAAATTGGCTATATTGATTTAAAATATTTAAATGTGGGGAAAATGTGTTTGCCTTGCAAGATTTCTACAAAAAAAGGCCAACAGTATAACAATAAGGCTGTTGGAATGAGAATTCTGTCATTCTCAAAGCTATCGGGATGAGAGGGAGATGAAGATGAAGATCCAGGTTGAGTTAAATTATTAAAATAACTATAAACTCAGAATCTGAGCTCCACATAGGTTTCACATTGAACAACACAATGGATAAAATACAGGTATTCTCCCACTTAATTTCCCTTGTTCTTCTCCCAACAGACCATCATTCTGCATTAGATAGATATACATAAAATGAGAACAAAAAAAAAAAAGCAAAACATGGATCATGTTAACCATATTATTTGCACATATGTTTTTAAATGTCTGTGTTAATGCAAGGGGAAGTGAGGTAGGTCATTTGTGAACACATCAGCTAGATACAGGATATTATTTCTGCTGATAGACAGACACAACTCAACGAGATATAGAGAGATGAGTAGCAAGATCGAATATAAGAATGATTTAGCATCTTGGTTAATTTTGCTAACGGTTATGACCGCACAAAATTAAGTATGCAATGCATGTAGCTATACTTATCAGACACTTTTATTTTACTTTGTAACAAGGAACAAGCCAGCTAGAGGTTAT
Source organism: Hiodon alosoides (assembly GCA_025775065.1). Lineage (NCBI taxonomy): Eukaryota > Metazoa > Chordata > Actinopteri > Hiodontiformes > Hiodontidae > Hiodon > Hiodon alosoides. The sequence continues at coordinate 18,529 of JAOYSI010066250.1, read as the reverse complement.
TTTCCTAAATATTCACAAGCAAGGTAAAATATTTAAAATGTTCTGGTGGGTTACCATTAGCCGGCTAACATTTATTTATTTATTTTTACTAGAGCCTCCTGTATGTTTTCTACGTTCCAAAAATCAAATTAAATTAACTAACATCAGTGTACATCAGGGTGTGTGTGCGCGCGTGCATGTGTGAGACCACCCATGTATAGAATCATGTGCGACAAAAATGTGTGCAAACTCTGAGAATTTTTGGCTTAATTAAGCTGCTTTTGGGTTTTATAAGTCACTGTCTCTGGGATTCACAGTTACTGCAATTCATTGCTACAGGCCACATGAAGCATACTGATGCAAGCAACCCCCGCATTTAAATGCTGCACTTAGTAGAAATTTATTGAACTGGAAGATGATGGCCGTAAGGCCCCTTCTCTGACAGGAAGTTTTTCCCTTATTTGGAAAACAAAGCTCCCTGTCCCTCAGAGCAGTCCATGGCACAAAGGTGTTTTGCTGGCAGAATAGGCATTGTTCTGTCACAGTGCAACAGTGGACATATCTGCTGCTCTTTAGGTGGTATTTCATACTTGGTACAGGGAAATGTCTGTAAATGTTCTCTTCACACATTGAAGCGTTTTAGGTTGGGAATGTGAATATGCCAAGCGCTTTCCTTGGACACAAGAGACGGAATTGATGAATGAAGCCGTGACATGTTATTTTGCCTTTAATAATGTTTTACTGAAAACCATATCAGATTTCCCAGAAGATGTTTTTGGATGGGAAGGCACATGGAAACATGGGCAAGCAGATGTCGTCTCCCTGTAGGTGTTGGCCACAATGTTGTGAAATTAATCACGCGACAGCTCAGGTTTTACCGACAGGCCATTCTGGATCTTAACCAGTCTGAGGAACACCTGGTGCGGCTCTCAGAGCTCACCACTCCCTGGTCGCTGGGCTGAAGTGAAGGTTCTGCCCCAGTTTACACTACTGTCTTTGAGTTGTACCCGTGGTCATTCCTAGTGATTAAACAGACCTATGTAAGTGGTCCTATGTACAAAGGTAACTAACATGGCATTTCTGGACTGACCTGTGGGATGCTTCTGATGATTTTTGACCCATTCCCCTCCCCTTTGACTTAACTATCCTACTTGCAAACCATGTAGAGCTCTAGAATTGACCTTTTGAAATTTTGCTGGTATTGTAAGGTGACCACTTATGATGTCATCCACACAGCCATTACAGGAAATGTTTGATTAATTGTATGTTTTGTTATTTATTTTTCCACTACCCATAATGCCCGTAATTCGCGTTGATACTGATGGTAACTTGAGTCACCGCTAGTCTCGAACACATTATATTTCTGTATAGGAAAAATTTAGCATCAAGAGCTTTTTAAAAAACACGTGAGCTCTATTCTGGCTTGGTAATCAAAGCCATTGGCTTTTTTTATCTTGTCTTGTTCTATTTGAGGTTTATTTGGCGGCCCTTCTGTTTTCCCGGGCACTGGCGCAGTGTCTCGTTTTTTGCCCTAGACTGCGCCACCGAGACTGCCTCCTCAGAGGTGACTGGCCTCAGTAATGTGCAAAGGCTGCAAAAAACCTGAGGAGGAGGAGGAGGAGGAGGAGGAGGAGAGAGTGAGTCGGCGGGGCTGGATGCCTCTCGCTACCTTTGCAGCATCATGCAGTGTCTCCGCAGTTCAGTTTAGGGTTTCTTTTCGCAAGCAGAAAGTGAAATGGAGCCGAATCGATCCTGACATCTGCTTCCGCCGCATATTTCTGAAAGCTCAGCCCTACTGCATTGTAATTGAAGACCACCCATTCTCAAAGAAAAGAAAACCTCAGGCCTTCCCTGCCTTTTTATTTTTTGCTTTACTGATTTTTTTCAGTAAGAGGGAACTTTCTGGATTAGTATGCTAATTTGCCTTTTTATTTGTAATGTAACAACAAATATGAAACAATGATTTTGTTACATTGCATATGCTATATGGCAGTTATCCTGAGAGCAAGGACAGTGATATGGGGGAATTTGAAAAACTGTCAAATGGAGAATTTTAAATGTCTAAAATGGTAAAATACAGCTGCATGATACCAGGAGTTTTAATCGTTTCTAAGTAGTGTGTAGTGAAAATAGTGAATATATTTAATCAATTCTCAGGTAACAGCTAGGCACACTTCTACATGGTTTTCATCCAGGTGAACGTTTTGCCTTCTCCAGAAATGGTTCCCCTTTGCTTTATGTGTTCTCTTGGGTTTCTTAAATGGTTTCTTATAGTTAGAAATATTGAGGAAATGGTGAGGCCAGAGTAGAGAAAAGCGTGACGGCAAAGTTTAAAACACCTTTTAGACTGGTGGCCTCTTCTTTGAGCCGATGTTACATTTGCCTGCAGCTTATTGTGAAGAAAAGCAGTGCTTTTCTTTCCATTTTAATTACGTAGGGATGATATTGCTTTAACAAGAAACTGCTATATTATATTAGTTTGGTTATTCATACCAGTTGTCACATAAGTACAGAGAGACCCCCCCCCTTGATTCAAGGCTAATTGTTTTGCCTTAGTTCTGGATGACAAGAAGTCGTCAAGCGGTGATTATTGTTGTGCTGTGATTATAATGGAATAAAGGCAAATAATTAAATTTTGGGCAATCTATTGTGTATTGTATTTGAGAACAACAGTTTAGCCTGGCCAGATAAAATGTTATTTCTACAGAAAGTACAAGCTCAGAGACAACTTGATGGGTTCAGTGACCTATGAAATCATTGCATATTTCAACTGACAACCCAATTGTTTAATCAGGGACAGAGAAACATTCTTTTTAGAAACTTTGCCATAATTTAGCAGTTAACTTTGCCAATAATTTAACGTTTTTTTTGAGTGGCTACGCTTCATTTATGACCGAAATGGCGACAGAGACGCTATAAACACGGGCGTGCTGATCGGAGAGTGGAAGGGCCTCGTTAGGATGTTTGAGGAAAACGGCCAGCAGTGCCCACAACTCCTTATTTGCTCTTAAAGTGGGCTGTTAATGGGACAGTTAGTATGTGGAGTCACACTCAGTCGGACGTCGCAATGCAGGCGAGGGCAGCTGCAGCTATTGATTCATCGGCGTGACATTTTTTGACATTGGTCCCTGAGCCTCTAATCAAGCGTGAGTCTAGCGGGAATGCGGTGAGGACGTGCGTCCAAACCAAGAGGCGCACTTGTTAATCACGAACCCAATTTTCTCCTGGCAGGAGCCCTAATTTTTTCTTTGCACAAGCTGAAAATTTGGCCAACTTGTGACGTCTTTTCCCCCAAAGCTACGCATTTTTAATTCATAAGGCCTATGATGCCAGGCGTGACGTCCGAATGAGGCAAGCGATTGGAAAAGTGCCTGTTTAGACTGTTTATGAGTGTTCTCACTCCGCTCTGGGTAGACAGGTAGTCGCAAGCTAGGAATTGGAGAGGTACTCTGAGAGCTTACAGCTAGAGCGATTGTTCCTTTAAGAACAACTTCTCAGTTTTCGATGGGCAGGAGCAGAGAAATGCATTTCCGTTTATCCAGACATCACAGAAACTTCACGGGTGAGCACAAGAATATGTTTAGCATTTTTTGTTTGTTAAACTTCATCGTTGATATAATGCACGCAACTGATAGTTATTTGACTTGTCTTGTTATTAATTAATTTATATACTGGTCATTTGCACTGGTGACTGGAATTATTTTTTTATAAAATTATAAAAGTTTACAAGTTTTAGTATGGCTCTTGGGCTGCAACATTCAAAACTGTACGTCTTTGTTTTAGGTATTTCTTACTAATCAGGAACAAGCATTTAATAGTTTAATATAAGCTTATTTCTGTAAATAATTATGTCTAAAAAAAGAAATTATTTCGGATATGTTTAGTCAAGCATATTTGTCGATGAGCTTGAAGGTAGTTCTTCATTGATCTCCAATACATGCTAAGACTAAATGTATTTTTTCGCAGGTCTAATAGTTGTTGGGTTGTTTTTCTTGGTTGTCCTTCAGGCCAGTAACTGAGGCAAACTCAGGAAGAGCATGATCAGAGTTGAGTTAAAGTTCACATTGATTTGATGCAGAATCCCATTTTTTTAAATGTGTTTGAGGAACCCATGGATGGAGAGAGGCTATATATGAACTTTGTTTCCCCCTTTTCTTCTTGCAGCGGTCACCAGCACCACACTCTCCCTAAGGACCTCGAGTCACGAGAAGCAATGCAGTGAGAAGGACAGCAGCTACTGCGTGAATGGGGGATTGTGCTTCACGGTAGAAGTTACCCCTGGTACCAACAAGCTCTTCTGCAGGTAGGCGTGAGAGAGATCATTCCCCTCCAACCTCCCGCTCTTCCTTCTCACAGGATTAAACGGAGATCTATAGCAGCTGAAATGCTTGAGCGAATTGCTTTTGAACTAAAGTACAGTTTGTCAATGATGTAGTCGTGCAGTGTCGTTTAGTATTAGATATTAGAAAAGATCTTTTTCGGGAAACATGACTTTGAATTTGACCTTTGTTAACATCAATTTTTTGTAAGATAAATGAAAAGATATAGAGCTTCTTTTGTTTTCACCAGCATGATGTCATTTTTAAAAATGTAGTTTTTAAAAGAAAACTGAGGAATAATGAATAATGAGGAAAGAGTCCCCTTTAATTTTGTTTCACAGTAATGTTAATGATAAATGAGGGAACAGTTTTCCTCTTAAAGTTGTGATGTTTGCCACAATACCAACTACATAGCCAGCCTGAGGTGGATGGTACTGTTCAACAGCTATGTGGGGCTTTATTACATAGTATAAGTAAGTAGTATAAGTTAGCTTTACATAGCTAACACATGCTATGATGATGGTCTGACACATTCCACCCGCAGTAAGGAAGTGCAGTGGTAATGTCTCCTCCTCTTCTGTGGTAAACCCCCTTTTCCTGGCAATTCGGCAGATGGATCAGAAGGAGGAGCAAATGAAACATCCCATTCTGGCAGCTGATTCAGCCGATTGTGTACTGGTTAATGTTTAATTTCTGAGGGAACAGGTGGAGGCCCCTCTCCCAAGGTCCCACCAGAGGCTTAATTATTCATGCACATTCCTATACTCCTGAAGCATGCGGCACTCTAGATAAAGCCAAACCCCATCTTGGGCACTAACCTCACTTTCTATTTGTTGTTATTGTTTTAATGTAGTTTTAGCAAACTCAGTGAAGGGTCAACTTGTATTACTCATCAGAAATATCAAAAATCAGTTTACAAAAGTGAATAGTTTTTTGGGTGACATTTGGAACAAAAGCAATTTAGAACACATACATGGTAAGAAATCATTTGAATAATGCCTTAAACTGTCTAAGTTAATTTGGCATCTTTATTTGGCCTGAACAAAGTCTAGTGAGTGCAAGGTATGCACAAATTCTGCGGAGGTACATTAGACGTAATGGAAAAGTATAATGAAATGACTTAATGGACATCGTGATTTTGACTCTATGGGAGGTACTGGTTTGTTGAAATCTCTGTCTGTCTTTGCTCCTGCACCACGAGTCACAGAGCGACATCACAATTGATCTCCTCGACTTCACGGTGTGTTCCTCTCTAAGTGCCTGACCCAAGCACAGGCATTGCCAGGGATTCATTTTGGCCACTGTCCATCCAATCCATAAAACAGACTTGCTGTCCGGAGAGAGATTAGTTTCTTCTTAAATACCTCAATGACTAAGCAGAAAAAAATGCTGCTGTGCTCAATGGCTTTTTCCCCCCTTTTAGTAAGCAAATGGCATCCTGTCACATAAAAAAAAACAGAAATAAGAAGAAGAATGAGAAGAAGAATAGGGAGGAGAAGAAGAAGTAGTAGAAGCAAGCCTGTATTCATTACCATTATGGATTGGTGGAAATATCTGGATCTGCAGAAACGGCTTGTCTGCTGGAAGCATCCCGAGGGGCTGAGGTCTCAGTTCTCTGACCTAGGGTCACTGACAGACATCTGAAAGATTATCAATGTTTCGGTGCTCTAATTACACACAGGATGTAAACTTCCTTCCTCTGTCTGATGAATATTATATTGGTTTAAATGCAAGATTTGTGTGGACAGGACAAAACCAATGCTTGCTGGAATGCTCATGAACCTGGATCTGCATACAGTACATTGTGCCCATGAAAGTCATGAACCGAGAAAAATTATGAATATCAAAAGGCAATTTGTTCAAGGCTTTTAACTTTGAATAGGCATTAAGAATCTAAAGTGGATTTTATTTAAATGTTTTTAAACGCATAATGGCTCAGCAGCATATGTCTCATGCAGCCATCCTAAAAATGAGCATACCCTTTGGTGATTCCTCAGGAAGCTGGGATTACACAGTCCACTGAAGGAGAAGAGGGCAATAGAGAGTGTGCTGAACTCCCTCTCCAATGCTTGGTTCTGTTGGTATCTGTTAGGAAGTCAGCTGTCTTGGCCAGCTGGTGAGATCCTGTAAGAGCCACAGCTGGAAGTGGGATGGAGACCAGTCCTCCCGCGCCATAATATCCACTTCAGGAGGGCTTTACCCAGCCCCTGCTCTGTCATCAGCCACCAGATGGCCTGATGATAGCCAAGGATCGGAACAGGGCAGTCTTGGCCCAAGACCTTCATTCACAATTATTTTAATTCCTGCATAACTACAGAATGACCCTGTGGAAGCATCAAGTGTGCCAGCTACAGATGATCACAAAGACAGACTCTGAAGAACAATATAATTTTTTATTTCTGCAGCTTTGTGAATAGTCATCTGGCTTCCAGTGTGTTGTAGATCTGTAGATTGGCACAAACCTGCTTGTGTGAACCACTAAGCTGCGATACAGTGTATGTACAACCTTCTTATGTGATGATTAAGTAATTATAAGGGCTTACCGGAATTCAGCGGAAACTTGCGTCATTATGATCAAGCACCAAAACGATGGTGCATTTATTAAATCCAATCTGCACGCTATCTCTGTAGTTTAATCAAGTGAGAAACAAGAGGCAATAGGTGATGGAGGTTTGTGCAGGGTAATAACTCTTTGGTAGGCCTGATGGAATCTGCAAACCCTCAAGAGCTGCCTGTCGGGTTTGAGAGATTTTCTAGATTGTATTGTCACTATACCAAACATCAGTGCCTCTCATTACACGGGAAGGCAACTCTGTAATCAGTGAGTCAGCCAGGCTAACTACAAGGAAATGATCACAGTGATAATTAAGATGATAAAAGGTCACACAGTGTAGGCACACCAGATAATTACTGTTTCTCCTACTCCATGTTGTCGACAGCACTTTGTCGCCATTTAGGTGTTTTTTAAAATAATATAATCACTGGATAATCACTTTAAAAGCTGGATGTTAGTGGGGTTTTTGTGAGTTTTGTTGGCTTTTTTCTTTTCTTTTCTTTTTTTTTTGCATGTTTTGTACTGTCAGTGTTTTAGTGCTGTGTGTCTTATTCCATTTTTACCCTTCAGGTGCTTACCGGGATACAGTGGGAATCGATGTCAAGTCACTGTGCCCATGAAAGTCATGAACCGAACACGTATGTGCATTTACTGTACCAAACGCACGTGCCATCTCTGGTGTTTAATCCCTGTTCCAAAGTTCCAATCACTGTCTCCTGCAAGTGTTTACCAATCCATTCATCCACACTTTCTTACAGCCCTATTAGTGTGTGTATGTGTGGCTTGGGGTTGCAGTGCTAAAGATTAATCAGTAAACACTACTTATTTTTTGACTCATATCAAATGAAACTAAAAGATTTACACAATCGTTACTGCGTTGTGTTCAGCTAAATTCAGATCCTTCCTAAATCATTGTTTTATAAACATTTGAACAAAGCAGAGAGTTTACAAGTTAACAAGGCTGTTAAAGACACTGATTGGCACTTCTTTCAAGTAAGTATGTTTTAACAAACATGAGAGCGTGATGTTTGTAAGACATTCTTGTTCCTCGACAGCCTGACACCAGCGATGCACGTGGGTCTGTATGGGCTCTGGTGTAAACTCACTTCTCTTCTTTTCTCTTCTCTTTTCTCTGTGACTTTGTTTCCCTCTTTAGGTGCCCAAATGAATTTACTGGTCATCGCTGCCAAAACTACGTAATGGCCAGCTTTTACAGTACGTCTGTTTCTTCCTGTCTGTGCTTAGATCGGAGCATGCTCAATCAATGCTACCTCCTGTTGCTTTATTTTCTTCTTAAATTCTAGTCAAATGAGGTTTTTTGTGCTTTGTAATGCTGTGTGTTTTTTTCCATACCTGTTCCTTGCATGATCAGAATTTTACCGTTTTTATTTGAGTAAAGTCGTAAGCCAGTGCAATAAATTAGTAGCCTTTCGGAGACAAACGGTAGCATTATTACAATATTTTAGACAGGTAGCCTCATGTATAAACCACTCTACTTTTATGGAAAAAGGTTACGTTGTTTAAAAAGCAGTCAATTGGAATCGTCTTGACTTTTTAAAAGAAAAGGATATTTTACATACCTCAATTTATCTGCAACCAAACAACACTGGACACAAAATGTATACATTGTTGCTTTGTAGGTTTCTCTTTAACATCCTCACCTCACACGTTCATCTGTGAAATTGAAATCGGAGAGACGTATGATGGTAACGCGCCAAATGCAGAACAGAGGCAGCCACGCTTTCTGTTGCTCAAACGTGTCGGTGTTTGAAGACCTAATTAAATGAAATTCTGTCGCTGCAAGTTCTCATCTGCACAGCCCATTCCCCATTAACTGGCCCGATCCCTGCAGGCAACATTGTTCTGCTGTGAACTAGGGAGCTGACGAAACAGAAAAACAAGGGCTCAACATGTGATGCCTCTGCTGGAGTATAGTGCCGCTGGCCTGTTGAGAACTTAGGAGTGCCCTTGACGATCAGGGAGCGTGCCTCTGCTGGAGGATAGTTCCGCTGACCGGTCGAGAACACAGGAGTGCCCTTGACGATCAGGGAGCGTGCCTCTGCTGGAGGATAGTGTTGCTGGCCGGTCGAGAACACAGGAGTGCCCTTGACGATCAGGGAGCGTGCCTCTGCTGGAGGATAGTGCCGCTGGCCGGTCGAGAACGCAGGAGTGCCCTTGACGATCAGGAAGCTTGCCTCTGCTGGAGGATAGTTCCGCTGACCGGTCGAGAACACAGGAGTGCCCTTGACGATCAGGGAGCGTGCCTCTG
>JAOYSI010066239.1:0-15873 GCA_025775065.1 Hiodon alosoides | reverse complement strand
TTTTTTTTTATACCGAAGTTTGGCTTTTTTTTGGGTTTTTTTTTTGGGCCTTGGTGTTTAAATTTTTTTTTTTTTTTGCCCCCCCCCCCCCCCCGGTCCGGATCTGTTAGTCTCTGTGCTGCCGCCGGCCGTGCAGACAGGCTGACCTGAAAATCGTGGGGGTTAACGTAGGCCTGGGCCAGGCCAGACTGTGGCCAGAGGGGATCCTGTTGGTGGATCGGGTTAGCGGTTACATTTTGTATGGGTCGATGGCCATTGACGTGCTTTTGCCTTTACTTTCCATAGTTTCATTGCTTTTACTCTGTTTTTTTTTCCCCCTCAAATATTCTCTTCCATCAATAAATTTGCATGAGGTAAATAACTTTTTAAATTACATTAGGATTGTAATAAATTATTTTATTTTTTTTGTCTTTTTGATATTTATTGGGAGTTATTGGCAGGCTGTCCATATCTCAGTAGAAACACTCGGAGGTTTTTAGGGCTTTCCTGCCAGGGGGCATGGGGTAAACCATTCCCATTGGGAGGTTTGCGGTTTTCACCGTGTCACGGTTAAGGACGCGCCGAGTCAGGCAGCAGATAATCTCCGCAACTGTCCTTCTGTCCCCGCTTTACAGGCTTGAAGGCTCTTTCCATCCTTCCTGTACTATATTTACCTCAGCCAGCTCAAAGTGGTTTACGAGGGGGCCAACCCCATTTAAAAGTAAATTTAAACTACGGAGGTTTCCTCAGTGCTATCAGCCATGGGGTAATTGTTTATAGAATAAATGTCCCTCTCCCTCCGGTTATCGCTTCACTTTTGCCACCTGCAGCAGGTTTATGTTCACTGCCACTGGCTCCAGCCAAGGGAGAACCAAAAATCTGCAATAAGCCGCTTCCTTTCAACTCTCAGACACACAAGTGCAGTCCTATATGCTGGGATATGTCTGCGCCCGCGCACATTAGCGAAATCGCCACGGAGTTCATCCTCACTGAAATGTGCCCGAATGCTATTAAAGCTGACCTTGTAACATCTTCCTGTAGGTGGAGATTCTCTCCATTCACGGAAGAGGGGATCGTGTCGTAACCAGCTATCGGTGATCACAGTAGCGTGACGTCATCGCTATAAATGGAAGGGGCAGGCATCTCTGAGCCTTTGTTTTGCAGTCGCAGACATTAATAAAGCCAAATGACAAGATCGCATTGCCATCCAAGAAATCCCTGACGGCGTGTTGAACATGTATCCTAAGTGTATTTATCGCGGCGCGTGATTATTTGGCTCATCTGGAAGAGACCTGCAGTTTGTCGGGTTTTATTTGTCAGCCAAAAAATGTGAAGAAAACATTCCAGGAGGTGTAGCCGGAAGCCGCTTAAAAGGAAGATTAGAAGGGGCGCAGACTTCTCCTCTAGGCTGGCTGTAGGTGAAATGGGCGCCTAACTCTTCTACAGTACTCTCCTTTTCCTTTCAGTGGGTTTATTTTAATAAGCCTCCCATACGTCACCCGGCCGTGCTTTGTGCTGAGTGGTTACTGTAAGCCTGGATGAGCAGGTGTTTTTCCTCAGACATCTGAAGCGGCAGCCCACGCAAGGGGGTGGGGGGGGCGTGCTGCCATCATGTTCCTCTCCCCTGCTGTAGAAATCTGGTTTTATTTCAACTTGGAGAAAGGTCATTCGTTGTGACATGGCTTTTATCGCTGACGTTTATATTTTAGTACATTCGCTCACTGCAGAACGTACCTATATTTATAGACTTAACACTTAAGCTTCATGGTTTTGGCCATGCTAGTCATAACCAGGGAACCGGTGGGTTTAATGAGGCGGAATGGCTCGTGATTATATTTAATTGACATGCCAGGGGGAGAAACGGTCTGTGTGCTTGGAACATCAAGATTACAGGATCGCAGAGATAATTTTATCTGTGTAATTCTGTACATGGGGATTCCGGTCTGGTTTGATATGAAATAAACATTCGCTTACGACTTTAGTTCTGCATTAGCTACAAACGGCCCATTTCTCTCCCCTTTCCTTTTGGCTTTGATGCTGCTTTCAACCATGGCTTCCCTTTTGGGAAGGTAAATATTTGCATTAATTTTGTTTTTATAAGTTTATCTGTGTGATCTGCTCGAAAACACAAGTGAGGAAATGGCTAGGATATAGATCCAAAACAGTCTGTTTCAAAGTGGGGGGGGAAAAGACTGGCCAGTTCATTGGCTGATTTTGTTCTGTTTAGTTTTCATGTCATATAGTTGACCGCTGTTTTCTTAGTTTCCTGGAAGGCAAGGTTGCCTTGCTTTTGGCCAATCGTCTCATTTTAAATTGAGAGCCCAGGTGATTGGAAATGTCAGCCCTGTAATAAACAATGCACAAGTGTCACCCAGGGAAATTTTACGGCTGCACACAGCCTTTAAAACTGAAATTGCCAAGCAGTAAAATCTCTCATTCTGCAGCTGGCATCCAGGCTACTGGACCGTAAGGCTCGGGTTTGGGCCTTAAAGGGCATTTAGACTTTTTTTATGAAGAAAAAATAAATGCAAAGGTGTTTGGTTTGACGTAATAAGCCTCTGTCAGTCAGTCATTTATGGGCCATCTGCCTGACCGTGCTCAGTATGTCCGACAGAATACTTTCCCTGGCTTTCACAAATATGTTTTTCACACATATGGTCTTAAACATTATTTTGTGGATTTTTTATTTATGTATTCATTCATTTTAATCGCCTAAAATACAATGCAACCATATGTCCCCTGACTGCTACTCAGTGAAGCCTTTCACCTGCAGCTGTTCACGCTCTCTCTCTCTCGGTACATGTCTGTAATGTTGTGATTAGAGAAAGAGTCATTGCATCTACTCCAGTGTATCAAACCTGAGAATGTCTCTCCTCTCCGTCTGTGAATTCAGGTGGGGAGTCATTCTGGGGTAAACCCTTCAAGGACGAGTTTCGACCCAATCTCTCCCACACGGGACGTGGGGTTCTCAGCATGGCCAACTCCGGACCCAACACCAACAAGTCCCAGTTGTAAGCCGTCTGCCCGTTCTGTCATTCAATCTTAATGAGGTGCTGATATCCAGGTTCTATGAAAAAGCCACAGTGGACAGGCCCTTGATTGCCCAACTCTTTAAAAACTGTTGCATTCCAGTCCAAGATCAACTTGCTTTATATCAGTTTGTGAAGCGCTATATAACTGAATTTAATGGCTTTTTCTTTTTACGCGTAGAAGAAATAAGATACTTACCAAAAAAAGCTATTGAATCTACTTTCATTAAATGCGATTAGTAGGTTGTCATAGTTTAGATTTAGCCCCAGCCTAGGTCTGAGTACAGGAGATCTTTTGAAGGGAATATATTTTTAGAAACTGAGGTAAATCTGCTGGCACTGCTGAGTTTTTACGTAAAGTGTGTCTCCCTTCACAGCTTCATCACCTTCCGCTCATGTGCGTACCTGGACAGAAAGCATACCGTGTTCGGAAGGTATGAGTCTGTGTTTTTTAATACAAAAAATACTTTGTGCTTAATAAAGGCCTTTCTGTTGGAATGCAGAAACTATACGTGTGTTTTTATCTGTAGAACTGTCTCAGCTGAATAAGTGTAACGTGATTTCTACTCTTACACTTTTATTTCACCTCTGTGTTCTGAGGTAAAATTATAATAATCTGTGAATGGATTTGCCACCTTCACGGGTTGGCTGTGCTGATTAAGCTACAATGCTTTGTGTGAAGTGCTGGCAGAAAGTCACTCACACCCATTGTTCTGAGGTATTGTGGGACCAGTCCTACGTAACATATATTCTTCCATCTAGCTTCTATTTACATTTAACTAAAAATGACTTCTTACAGTTTGGCAAATGACTATAAGCAGAAAGTGTACGGCAAACATTGTCTTTCCCGGTCAAGATTTTTGTTTAATAGTCTTTATTTACACTACCTTAAGTTACTGTGACTTTAAGTTTACAGTACTAGCTTTGAGGTCATTAGAGACTTCAAACATTCTGCCAACAATAATAAGATGTGCTGGGTTAATGTTAAGTCTGAAACCTCAACGGTCTGGACAAGGTTCCTCGTACTCAATTCAGGGTGTAACCTAACCGCTTCTGGGGTCTTGGAAGTGGATCTGAGCAAGGTACCGTAGGAGGAGGGGACGGAGTAGTATTCCACTTGATGAATCCGACCCCATTACTCCTCCTAGAGGGCTCCACTAAGCTGGTGCCAGTGAATGTTCAAAGGTTGCAAAGACAAGACTGGATCAGTACTCCAGCCCCCCACCCTGCCTATGAGTCATTTCTGCTGTCCGTCTGTTTAAAAAAAAAAAAAAAAGTTCCTGCTCTAGCAGAGATCAATAGAGCTCTGTTGGTCATCTGAGAATCATTAATGTAATATTTCAGTATGGCCTTCAGCGAAAGAAGCTGGTCATGTGGCAGCTTAAACCTTGCTCTTATATTTTATTGCCAGTGGCTGCTGGGAGATGTGGTCCGGGGCAGGGTCAAGAAACTAAGAAAACGGAAAACTGTTTGACAAAGTGCGATGTGTGTTCGGAGATGTGTGTTCCTGTGAGCTCATTTCCTCCACCAATTCTTTTCCTCTAATGAATGCTGGATCCCTGCTTGAGCAACAGCGATGGGGTTGTGACAACGGAAGAGCCCCCGGAGTACATTTTGATGCCCTGCGCGGAGTTTGATGCCTCACACAGAGTGACATTTGGGTGCTTTGAGGCTGTAATCGCCACTAATTTCCTGAAGGGCTGGCTGTCAATAGTAGCCCGTCTGCCGCCGCTAGGCTTTGCTTTTTGATCCCAGTGCAGCAGAGAAAAGCAAGGAGGGAACTGTTGCTCCTCAGAGACGTCCTAAAAGCGTGGTGGTGTGATTGCGGGGCGGAGGGGGGGCCAGGGAGGCCCAGGTTTGGCAAAAGATCAGATGCGTATATGCTGATGGATTTTCTAGCTGGAACGAGTCATCGCACATAGCAAGTGCCAATTACTTGATGTAAGAGTGGCCCTCAGCCATATAATACCTTATTGGAAAAAATGCTGCTAAGAAAGTTTCCTTTAAAGGCATAGATTTTTAACCTCTTCGAATCTGGTCCCAACATTGTGAGTTGAGAACTCCAGGATATCGTCAGAACGAGGCTATATTCAGACAGGATATTTTGCCTTCCGCAGTTCCCCAGCCGCCACTCAATATGGCTGGCAACAGGCTTTGTCCCAGTCCCTCCGTCATTGGCAGCAACACGAGAATCAGTACTGAACAGTCGATCTTTTCTTTTCCTCTGGAACCGAAAACTCCTTGAGCAAACCTTCGGCCAGCGGTGGGAATTGGGAGAAACTTGTTTGCTCTGACCCAGGGCAAAGCCACGCCTGCCGCTGGGCCGAAACATTCCCTAGGTGCACAACCCCCTCCCGCCTCCACCATCCCACAAACGGGAGCGAGTTGTGTGGCCAACCTGCCGGTCCTGCTCCATCCCTGGGCTGTCACCGAGGAATTCTGCAGCCTCTCTGTCTCTGTGAGCCAGGGTTAGAGACCTGTTCTAACAACAACCCCCTCCCACCTCCACCATCCCACAAACGGGAGCGAGTTGTGTGGCCAACCTGCCGGTCCTGCTCCAGCCCTGGGCTGTCACCGAGGAATCCTGCAGCCTGTCTCTGTCTCTGTGAGCCAGGGTTAGAGACCTGTTCTAACAACAATCCCCTCCAGTCGGAGAGGACAAGACAAGACACCCCCAGTGTCGGCAGACTCATACACGTGCTGGGAAAGAGCATGTGCAGAGGGCCTTCCGAGCAGGTGACATAGTAACAGCTCTCTGGTTGGAGGGAGCAGGCCCAGGTCTGCTTGGCAACAGAAGGACCTACTGGATGTGCAGGACTGTTGTGAGGTGTTGATACAGTTGTCAAATTGGCATTTCCTCCGTTTTAATGATAATTGGTTGTCAACGTTTTGGCAACTTTTTCAGCAGAATTTACCATTGCCGTTTCTTTTCTCGAAGGGTCCTGTTGGGTACACGATGTCCTGTTAGATCTAGGCACATGCGTCAAATGGACGCTGAAATAATTTCCCTTAAATATTAGCTTTGACCCAACGGGCCAGCGAATGCAAACTCCATAAGCATGGCTCCCTTTGTTGACGTCCTTCCTTTTGGTAGTAATTTGTGGTTTTGTGTGGACTGCTAAAACATGCAGAGAAGCAAGGAGCTAAGAGACAGAACTGTATCTCCGGTTTTCTTTTGCAGAGTTGTTGGTGGGTTTGAAGCGCTCACCGCCATGGAGAACGTGGAGAGTGACCCGAAAACCGACCTTCCCAAGGTACGCCACTGCAGACTACATTTGCCACGCGGCTTCCCAAGTGACTCAGCGGAGATAGGTGGTCACGGGAGAGCTGGCAGGGCCATCATTTGATTCAGAGGTCTTGGGCTGCAGCATAGATTGCATCTCTAGCCAGCCGTCACTGGAATTCCCAAAGCGGAGCTGCAGTTAGCCGGGACTTAAACCTGGCGCTTACAGGTTTGCGATTCTCCCAATGAGGGAGATGCCTGAACCTCCGGAGTGGACTTGGTGGCCTCTACTGTGTCAAAAAATGGCTTTTTGCATTGGCGCATTACTCCCTGTAAATACAAATTTAAAGCATACATATTTATTTATTTATTTTTAGCAAATAGAAGGAAAGCTTTGCCACAAGGCTGATGTATGTCTTTAATGGATTTACTGTGCAGCCCTTGCAAACTAATCCGAAATAACTTCCAGAGTAACGTGAAAATGCCCGATGATTAATGCTTTGATGCTTTTTGTAGTGAAAAAACATTTTCCTCTGTGCCCATCCGTTGAAAGCAAACCAAAGGCGCCGGTCTTAGCTCGGAACTCGTAGTACCTGCTGCTCTTAATCCTCCTTTTGCCCCAGCAAGGTATGCCTTATTCCGAATTAAACCACAAAAAGGCCTGTCACTCAAGGAACATTAAGGGCTGACTCTCTCGCTGCCCTTTGAGAATCGTCAGACCTGCGCCTCTCGCACTCTGCTGCTCTGTGTAACAATGGGATTTGTGGGTGGGAGGGAGCCCAGCGGTGGTGTAGTGGCACTGGGTGGGTGATAGAACAAGCAGTACCATGGGTACAGGGTGATTTCATGTTCGTTTAGGTTGTGGTCACCGGGTTCGTTTGGATGGTTTTGTGTTGGATTAGCTGAGCTGAGCTGAGCACAGTGCCAGGCGTTCCTTGTACACACTGACCCGTCTCGATGACGTCCGCAAATTCAGATACGGGACTATTGATTTTTAGAATTTCTTTCGTGTTTTTAAAACATGGGGGAAAACCTGAGATAAGTTGCTTTAGGGAACAGTAACACGCAAGTGAACGAGTCTCAAATAATCATGTCCTTCCTTCTCCCACCTCACCCATCTGCAGTCAGAGATTAAGCTCCTGAGTGCCACAGTGTTTGTGGATCCCTACGAAGAAGCAGATGCCCAGGTCAGTGTGTGTGTGTGTGTGTGTGTGTGCGCATGCTTTCACTGGCCATGAAATGCACAAGTCTAGTTAGTCACAAGCTATTGTTTGCTGGCTATTGTCATTTAGAGAACTATAACACTGGCTGACGCAAGTTAGTTAGAAAAAGTCGAACCTGTTAGACCTGGAGGCAAGTATGTAACACCTACATGGTGTGAGAGTAAAGTGTCTGCAGTTAACGGCAATAAACAAAGTACATGTCAGAACATGCAACCCTGCTGACCTTGTGTGCATATGCCAGATCGCATCCGAGAGGGAGAAGGACGTGCAGAAGCTGGAGGAAGAACAAGCACAAGCCTCTGCCACGAAAAGCAAGTCCCAGGGTGACCAGCTACCCAAGACCTTCCGGCCCGGAGTGGGGAAGTACATCAACCCGGTGGCGACGTAAGACCCCATCACCCTTTCCACAGTAATACATCTCACTGCTGTCTAACCCTCCTCTCCTAAAGCTAGGCCTCGTTACAGTCCTGGACAGTCCCTTGCCACCCCCGGTCCCACCCATGACCGCACAATCACCCCTCTAATTTTGTCTGCCGCCGTCCCACGCAGAAACGACGACTCTGGGTAGGGGGGGGTCGGGGGGCTTTTTTTCAGTTTACGTCAAGCTTTGTGGAGATAGGAAATTACATTTTGATGGTACCCAATTCCAAGCTCCGGAGAGGGGTGGTTTTGTGGATGATTAGCTGATATGTGAGGAAAGTTACATACAAGTTTTTTTAGGACTAAAATTGGCTTCCTTAGCCAGTCCTAGTTTTATTATTGTAACAAAAAAAACCGAGGTTTATTATTCCTTTTCCCTGTGCCTCAACTGCTACTGTATGTATGTTTTTTTTTTTTTTTTTTTTTTTTTTTTTTTTTGGTTTTTTTTTGTTTATTATAAGTGTGCTATCCATGGTTATAGTGGCATAAACCATATACTATAAACAAATACTAAAAGTAGTCATGAAAAACATTTTTGTGAACTGAAAAAATATATAATAAGAAAAGGACCCTTTTCCCAGGGTTTTCTTCCATTTCCAAATGGGATAAGAGCATCAGACAAATGACCTAAATGTTAACTGTAGCTACGTAGGTAAGGTTGATCCTGAAGCTGCCCTTCCGGAGGTGAGGGATGAGGAGCAGCGTGAGATGAAGCAGGACCCCCACGTCCTGTCAGGGCCATGGGGGGCTATTAATTACCTCCGGCTCCGCAGCAGTTGTGGAAGAGCTCAAACAGTTGGAAGAAAAGCCGATGGCTTCCTGGGAGGTCATAGGGTGCCTCCATCTCACTGACTCACCTAATGTTGTGGCGATGTTCCGTTGATAACAATCCTGAGCAATGTGAATTTACATGATTATATAACTATTGCTATATTATAGGGGCTGTAAATCCAAAATAATTAGCCGTTAAATGTACAGACTAATCACATTTTAAAACCATGATTGTTGCTTTTAACACCAGCATAACATAAAATAGCCGAGTTGCTATTTGCAATGTTACAAAAAAAAGATCAGAACAAAAAATGGTCTCTTGTCTGTAAATCACCCTACCCCTAAAATATATTTCCTCCACTCAACCTCTCTGCCCTTGAAAGGCATTAAAGTAAACACGATGTCAGTAAGCTAACTAACTTTACAGTTTCTGCTCTCCTACAAGTGCTTGAAACCTATAGCTATATAGCACAAAACCTTGTTTCCATCAATAGCTATTGGTTTCAGGTTTTAACATACTGATACAATTCACATACATCAGCATGTGATGTAGGCAACATTAATCGAAGCCAATGTTTGGTGGAGGAGGAATGATGGTCTGGGGTGGTTTTTCATGGTTTGGGCCAGGCCCCAAGGGGCTTTTAACTTTGTGGCAACAGTTTGGGTGAAGGCCCTTTTCTGTTTCAGCCTCCATGCATAAAGCGAGGTCGGTGTGATAGAACTTGACTGACACTTTTGGGATAAATTGGAATGCCGACTGCGAGCCTGGTTATCGCCCAACGTCAGTGGCCGACTTCACTAGTGCTCTTGTAGCTGAACGGAAGCAATTCCCCACAGCAATGTTCCAACATCTAGTGGAAGGCCTTCCCATATTCCTATATGAGTGGAGGCTTGATAGCAGCAAGGGGGAGCTAGTATAAATAAAGGCCACGGGGGGATAAGTTGGTATAAAGCCTGTAAACAAGGTAGTTTTCAAACCCCTTTTTAATACTTTTTAGCTTTTTAGCTTAATAGAATAGACAAAGCGCAGCAAAAATGTAACACGCTGAGTACAGCCATTCAGTGTCCTTGATCAGTGCTCCATTTAACAATGATCAATTGCACATACCGCACCACATGATGTGTCTAGAATATGAAGTGAAATTAATGAATTTGGATATAATTGCAACTTGCTCTCTGCATTAACAACGCTCCCCAAAAGAGGGGTGTCACTCTTCACATGCAGGCTGGCCTCACCTCGCCTATTTCCCCTTCCATCCAGTCAAGCGCAGTGTTCAGACAGGTGAGACGGGGCTACAGCACTCACTTCACTGGGCTTGTCATTCCAGGAAGCGCTCAGCGGCCGAGCAGGAGGGCACTCCATCCACTAGCAGTGTGGCTGTCAAGAAAACCAAAGGGAGAAGTGGCTTTGGAGACTTCAGCTCGTGGTAGATGGCTGCCTGGACTCCCCCGAGCTAATGGCAGGACCAACATGGACTGACAGGAAACGGGTCTCGCCTGGCCGTTTTAAGATATCATTAATTTTTATTCTTTATTGGTGTAAATAAAATATACTTTCGTGCAGGTTAATCACTGATAGTTCAGGGTATAAGAACGTGTACTGCATATTTTTCTATTGTTTTAAACCATCTATAGTTTTTCATTACATGGTTGCTCTTCTGTGGTGTCTCATACTGGATACATAAATTGAGGCATTTTGCTACAGAAATGCCACCGGACAAAACAGGGTTTTCTAGATGCAAGTAAGTTTAGGGTAATAAAAATTTAACCTTATAATTTGAGGTGATCTCATGGAAGACTGCCAAGCAACAGACTGAATGGATATTACGTTTTGTTTTCTTCATTATGTTTCCCAATGTCATGTTTCCACAGATTTTAGTTGACGGGTTTATTATAATGTCATGTAACACTCGTGTTTAATGAGTCATTTTCTTTGTGTACTTTAAGTTGTAATAAAATGGCTTTTATTAAAGGTGTTTTTCTTGTTGCAGTTAAAGATGAAATTTTCATTTAGTGGCATGGCAGGGGATGGGCAAAAGCAGGGGGGCCTGCTGTCTCGGGGTCTGTTAATTGGGATCAGGTTCACATCACACTCGAGATCAGGATGGGTGTGGGCTTCCACTCAGGCGTTGCCGAAGCAGAACTATCGTCAGTGCGTCCGTTTACAGAGCAGACGCACGTACTGCAGGCTGTCGTTACCAGTTTCCTCACTGCTGTATACTGGGAAACGTACCTCCAATGATTCCGAGCTTGCTCTGCTGTTGGCAAAATCATGGAATCTTTACCTCCATTGTTTGGTCCCGACCCTGGCTTAGAGCCAACCGGCAACAACGAGACATGACTCACCTGGGGTGTGTTTTCCTGCTAAGGAAAATATAGGTGGACTTTACTGCCTTGGCAGTCGTTTCGTTCAGCTTCTAAATAGATTTTTATTCTATTTTTTCCTGGGCTTGCTTTGCTCCTATTTTCTGTAAAAATGAAACCACCATGGTTATGTTAGTTCTGAGGCCTTTCGCTTTAAAAGCAACTGGAAAAGGTACAATGCTGTTCTCATTCAATCATCGGGAGGTGTTCTCTGAGCCGTTCACTCGAGTAATTCACTCATAGCTGTGCTGTGAGATGTTGACACTGCCATAAATATATTGGTTTAAATAGTATTTTTGTTTTTTTTATAGTCGTAATGCAGAATTCTTATAGGGGATATATGATAGTAGGCTGTGAACCCTTTGACTTTGTGAACACTAGTCTGAGCTTTGGGCAATTGGAAATTATTTGTTCTGGGAAGGCTGTCTTGTTAGTGTCGTGTTCATTGCGGTTATCTTCAATACTGATGTGAACTACCATTAAATGCATTTTAGCATAACCTTTTTACTCTGTATTTATGTCGCACTTTTTCTTCATTTTAAAAGGACAGACGTATTACTGTCTTAGATCAACTACGCAGTGTCTTAGCCCTAGCTCAAACCACTGGAAGTTTTTTTTACAGCGGATAAGGATGGTGACCATTCGAAAGCAGCTCTTCCACACATCAGCAAATGTGCAGAAGACATTTCTCTCAGGTGTTAAAAAATGTAAATGCCTCAGAGAATCCAATCCCACTTGCTTTCCTTACTTGTTAGCATAAATGAAAAATGCATTGACCTCCCCCCCCCCTCCATTATTTATCCTGGTCTGCTGTTCAAGCATTTAAGTGTGTGGCACTTCAGTGAAATAAACTAGCCCGGATGCATCCCATTGGGTTATAGGGAGAGTCATACGGCTCAGGCAACCTGACTGGGGAAAAGTAGCTTCCTGTTTGTGTTGCAGTATGGTCACAGGAGATGTCTGTCTCGTAGGTAATCTCAAACTCAGTGTTGTGTTCCAGGAAATGACCTTTCTCGGGGGAAAGGAATCTGGAACACCAGTATGGTAACCTGTTGTGTTGTCACAGACTAGCCATACCATAGCAATGTGGTGCTTTTGCTGGTGGGTCACTGGGAAGCTGTAAGAACTTTGTGGGGTATGGGCAGTGCCTTGATGAGTTTATTTTGTCACCTGTCATATCCAGAGGTTTCTGCTGCCCTTTTTATAATAAAAAATGTTAATGTATGAAAGATGTGCAAAAAGTATAGCCGGTGAAAAAGCCTGTATTTTATTTCCCGACAAGAGGCCCAGTGATGACTATGGCGATGTTCTGGCTGTGGCTTGGTGTGAAAGGCAGCCGTAACGCTAAACAGGCGTTTGGCACATACTACGCTCTTCACACTGTAACATTGCAGTTGACTCAAAACGCTCACTTGTGTGAATTAATCACATTGTGTCAGAGAGATTACATGCGTTCTGCTTCTCTTGTTTGTCTTCCTGAAGACACACACACACACACAGATTCACACAACACAACGCACCAGTGCCTACTAGCAACGTGTCGCGTTTTGAGATATTCGAAAAGAACGGAAGGACAAAACAACAACGGGCAGCGAGAGGAAGGAGCTTTGCTTGACTTCTAAAGCGAGGATGAAATCCAGGCAGAAATAAGCAGTACTGTGCCCGAGGCAGCCATTTTTTACTCAAAGTGCTGTTTGGACTTCCCATCCATCTGATCCCGGCAAGTCAGGAAGTGCAAAGCATAAATATGTTCTCAACTTACTGTACCTGTTGGATTCCAGGGATTTTACTAAAGAAAACCGTTGCAAATTGTTAAATTGGTTTGATTGGTTTATAATCATATTTCACAAAAACATTGTTCTCCTTCCAGTTTATTGATGTGTATTTTCTTTTTTATAATGTTTACATACAGATAGCCCACAGAGAAATATTTCTGCAAGTAGAGTATATCAATTGCACGAAAGTTGATATTGTGCTCCACAAAACAAAAACAACAAAAAAAACTGTTGTAAATCTACTCCTAATATCTGTATTCAGTAACTTCAACATAGCTGGCGGTCATTATGTCTATTTAGGATAAGGCAGGCCTGCTGTGTGTCCACTTTGTCTCTCTTGCTGACAGTTCAGGTAACAATGGTTCCATTTGGTGCTGACTCTGAGGGAATTTTCCAGCACCACCCCCACACTGCTACACAAGGACAACATCCCTGGCACAACTCCTCGCATTCAGGGTCTGCTGTTGCAGCGCAACAGAGTGTGCGTGTCTTTGTTTGCGCTTGTGTTTTAGCGAGTGTGTCTGGAATGGGGAGAGAGTTCTGTGGGGGAGTTCGCTCTCTCGGACACACAGAGAGTGCGGCGGAACCGCTAGGCTCAGCAATGGCAGGGGTTGGCTCATAGTGCCAACTGTGACAAGGCCGGGCACGAGTTGGCACGTGTCGCCGGGGGTGGGTTGCAAGGAAGTTGAGTTCACCTCAGGCCTCGTGCAAGTGTATTCTTCTCCCAGTTTCCTGTCACATTTTCCAGTGTTTAGAGGTGAATTTTACTAGGGCATGTTTTGGCAGTTGATTTAAAAAAGAAAAACAAGCTTCTTTGATAACACTCCAAACTTATGAATGCCTTAAGTGTTGGGACATGAGCTATAGCACCCAGTACAGATCGGTCAGGGGAGCATTTACTGATGTAGAGAAAAGTTTCCAACCGGAGAAGGAAACTCAATTGTTTAAATTGAAAGCTGCTTCTACTGCATCATTTATAGGCTTCTGGAGGAGTCCCGGTCCTTTTTGCACCCATTGTTGTCTTTTGGCGGGTAAGTATCAACGCTTTTAGCATTCCCACTTCTATCAATGCAATGTGTCCCCTTCGAAAAAAACATGTAGCGGTATGTTAACTGAAACATAGGCTACTGTCAAGGCAAGGAAATCTACCTATTTCCATTTCTGCCTCATGTTGATTTAAAGAAAGCTGGAAATCCTGAGTCAGTCTTTGACTATCCATGTCTGCACACAACACTTTATTGCCTAGGGTGGATTTCCTGCTCAGAGCAAAGCTCCCTCTATCCTCTTCCTTTGCCTCCTGGCCTTGAGGGGCTGCAGGTAAATCAGGGCCACCCCTGAGCTGACGATAGGTGGGCGCGGCTTCTGCCCGGGAAATTGATTGAGAGGCCTGTCAGCCTCTTCACTGCTTTTCATGCGACCACATGGCAACCTCCGCCCACGTAACAATCTCACTGCACTGACAGGAGCAGAGACGGAGTAATTTTCAGGATGAGTCACCGTATTCAGCAACTTTCTGTGTTTTTTCTCCCGACAGGCTGCGATGTTGACCAGAAGGCGATGTGGCTGACGGGCAGCTGTCTGCGTGACTCTGGTGGGCTCCATTGTGTGACTCTATTGCTCTATTATCCCGAGCAATAAGCAGACATGTGACTTCACGGTGCTCCTTCGCCCGTCTTTGTGAGATATGGGGGCAGGGGATCTCTGACTCGGTCCTGTAGCTTTGGTAATCAGGACGCCCTGTCATCTTCGTACTCTGGCTTTCACGGCCAGCTCGTGGTTCCGGTTCCGGTTCAGTCACTGTTTTTCGTCCGGACACACGGCCAGCCGGCCTATGCCCCAAATAGGCAAAAAGACAGCCAGCCATGCTGAAGTTACATACAGACATAAAGTAGATTTACAACCGTTTTTAAACATCTTTATTAACAGTGCTGAGCACACTGTATATCCATGTCTTGGATGTGCATGGATTTCTTCTGACTCTGGTCTGCATCTTTCCTGTCCACTTTCAGCTTACCCTCACTTGGTCAAGGTTGTGGAGTTTTTCATATTGCGATGTTTACTGTTTATTACTGTCTAATTTATAATCTACCAAAACCCTCCATTTGATTAAGGTAATATAGTTTTATGTCCCATTGGGAAATTAATCAGATCTGCTAGTTTTAAAGCATAACGTGTTCCCTTTGAGTCATCCTCGCACAGAATTCTCCAGGTCCATCATCGCCGAGTATCTTCCCAACCCACGGACAGAGAATTAATCACAGAATTTCACCAAAAATGCTAGTCTGAGTGGTTAGTATGCAAAGCCATCTGACAAAGAAAATGAAACACCGGGATGAGTCTGAGGCAGAAAAAGAAACAGAAACAGTCACGCAAACCAGCCTTTCAGGAACAGGATGGTCCTGTTTTTGAGTTCAAAAGAAACTGCATAATAGAAAAAATTATAGTCATTTTCACACATTCTGACCATTTTCACTTGTATTCAATGATATAGATGTGGGTAAAACTCTAGGTTAGGAGAAAGGCCAGTCGCATGTGAAACGAACTGGAGAAGGTTTATAGTTTTCTAGTGGTCTGACCAGGCTATTAGGAACCGTGCCGTGACAAAGACAATGAACAGTGTCGATGTCAAGATCTTGTAGCACGGCCGCATACGTCCTTGTCTAATCCTCCTATCAACACCTTGTGTGCCGGAACGACCCAACAAGACCCAGAAAAGAGGGTGAAGGAAGGTGTACGTCAGTGCCTGGAGACGCGGGCTTTTCTCAAAGTTAACTGCGCTGGAAAACAGAAAAACAATGTGTCTCGTATGATTTCTGGTGGTGTGGGTGCAGCCAACAGACTAACTGAGACTGAGGCTGTGCGTATGTGTTTACACTACTCCTGAAATAAACACCCAGGCTAAATTTAGCGTGACCATTGACCCTTGAGGCAAGCTGCTGTTGCTGCATGGTTTTAAAATGATTTATTTTATTTTTTTTCCTCCATCTGGATGCTTTCCCCATGTGTTATTATGGCTTGAATTTCTAACACTGTAGAGGCCGTTGGTGTGGGTCAGACCTCGAAGAAATAAGGGACTGCAGCTGAGCGGA
>JAOYSI010066218.1:0-22978 GCA_025775065.1 Hiodon alosoides | reverse complement strand
GAACGTCTGTGAATGGTTTGCACCATGGAGATCTGTGCATGAAATATTTTTGAAGCCAAGGTAGTGTAACAAAAAGGAAATGCTCAAAATTCAGAATTCCCATTTTGGTGTTATTTTATTCATCCTTTCTGTTAGTTCAGTTAAAAAATAAACTATATTTTGGCACTTTACTGATACTTTTTTTCTCAAAATAAACATTGTTTCTGTAGCTATTTTAGACAAAGGCAACTAATAATCCATTTAGTCATTAAAACGACAAAAAAGAAAATATCACAGTGTTATTTATTCTTCACTTCGTACCCTTCCAGTATTACCAGGTTATGGCAGCCCACCTTTTCAGTTGTTTTCATGGGAAAGATGATGCCACTTTATCTGAAATGGGGGGTTTTAAAGAGCATATCATCATTAGTAAAAATTGGCAAAATGTTTGGTATGTTACAGTCCCACCCCTTCTGAACCATATGACTTGCTGCCACAAACACTTTGTTTTGGACCTGCCCCCCCCAGGTATATATATATCAAAGTAAATGTCCTGCCAGAGACTCACTTGCTTGTCCTGTCTCTCTCTGGAAGACATCTGTGCGAAACAGAACAGCCCTTCTGCATGGAGGTGGGGTTTTTTACATTTCAGAAGTGTAGCAAGCAAAACAAAAAAAACACTCCACATCCTGAGAGGGCTTCCATTGGGTAATAATGCTCAAAAGAGTTCAAACAACAGAGTCCACCAAATTCAAGTTTATATATAGCTCCTTTCGTGTGTCACAGACAACTGTTGTGCCTGTTCCTTAACACTGAATCCCTCCTCTTTTAGTGGTACGGAACAGAACGGAGACAAGTTTGGTGCATTTACTTTTCTCTGCTCTCCCTCTTTCTCTCTCTCTCTCTCTCTCTCTCTCTCTCTCTCTCTCTCTCTCTCCCTCTCTCTCTCTCTCTCTCTATCTATCTCTATCTATCTGCCTGCACCTCCATTTCTAGCACATACATATTCTGTTTGATATTCTGTGTGTGTGGGTGCCGGCGTGGCTGAGTGTGAGTGTGTGTGTGTGTGTGTGGTGGGGGGGGTGCAGTTGTGGCTGAGTGTGAGTGAGAGTGAGTGTGTGAGTGTGAGTGTGAGTGTGTGTGTGTGTGGGTGCGGGCGTGGCTGAGTGTGAGTGTGTGTGTGTGTGTGTGGGTGTGTGTGTGTGGGGGGGTGCGGGTGTGGCTGAGTGTGAGTGAGAGTAAGTGTGTGAGTGTGTGTGTGTGGGTGCAGGCGTGGCTGAGTGAGTGTGTGAGTGTGAGTGTGTGTGTGTGGGTGCGGGCATGAGTGTGAGTGTGTGTGAGTGTGAGTGCGAGTGTGTGATTATAGCTTAGAGAGAGGTAGACAGCGAGAAATACGGACTCCACAGGCTGCTTGCATAAGACTGCCTGCCTTGTTCTGCGTCTCCCTCCGTTTCCTCTCCTTCGGCATGATCGGAGGATGCTGCTCAAGCATCTGTTTCTTGTGTGTTGCAAATGAAAGAAGGGAAAAAATACAGCAGAAGTTTGTGCAGGAAATGCCTAAATGGGTCTATCATCAGTCCGTGGTCATCTTGCCACTTGATGTCTACAGCTGGCAGTACCAATGTGTTTGCCAGAGATTGCAAACACTATAAAAGAAATTGGGGACTAATTTGGCTCTGATCTGGTTCCTCTGTGGGCTCTTTTCGGGCTTTGAAAAATCAACTGAGGGCGCGTAGACCAGAAAGCCTGGGTTGAAAAACATTATAGGGCCTTTTTTCATGGGCCTCCTCAATCATAAACATGTTGTAGCCCACATCCCGTGTCTGGTGTAGCACATGTCTGATTGACAGACGGATGCTGATGTTGGCGCCTAGCTCTTGCACGGAACTGTCTAGAAGCATTCACCTGATGTGAAACACTGACAACGGGATCAGCAGCCTCAATTTATATGTCTGTTTTGCTTGATTTATTTGTCTGTCCTCCCTTGGTGATGGTAGGGTACCCTGTCCTCATTTAAACGGTGGAAAAGGTGTCTGTGAGATTGAGTGCCTGGCCTATTTCTTTAAGAATAGCAAACGTGAGGTTAAACCCCACCCATTTGAGGGGCGGAGGGAGGCGGGTGGAGAGAGGAGATGTTCATTAGACCAGAGTGATTTGTTCAGCTGCACAAGGACACAGTGGAGAGAGTGAGAGGCAGGGTGCATTTCAGAGGTTGGATTGGACACGTTGTTCTTGGATATAAACTGAAAACATACAAAAGAAAAAGTCCTGCTCAGCCCAGTCTCAAAAACAGAGTTGTCCTATAAACTGAAATCTCAACGGAACCATGGCAGCAGTGACAGCAGGCATTTCAACTGTAGTGCTTTGTGCTATGCAGTTTGACAGACTCATTCTTGTCAATGAACATAAGAACAAACATTGCATACAAGAAAACACAAATAATTAAAGGAAATAAACAGAAGAGTACAGCGACAAATGTAATTTCTCCTTTTTGCGTTCTTTTTCTTGTCTGTTTTGTATGCTTTCACAGTGGACGGCTTTTGATGAACTTTTTTCTTCTTTCAGAGTCCTTAAAAACTCCTCAGAGGAACATTTGGAACACAGAAAGGAAACAAAATCAAAATAAACTGTACATTTTTTAAATGTAAGAACAAACTGACAAAAAGCTATTTGTAAATATTAAGTTTCTTGTTTGGTTTTTGAGTGAATGACTGAAATACTTAGTTTGTGACAAAGACAATGGGTGTAGGCTCTGATGTGGCTACCGGCTAGGCTATTTACTGTAAATTTGAATTGTTGTTTCTTCATTCTGTATAATTTCTGGGATTCATTAAGGTTAAAAAAAAGATTGTCATTATGTGAATCCAAATTCTGTTAAGTTGTTCTACTTTTGAGGAATAAATATGACACAACTAATTGGAATAAATGTATTCATCAAATTCAGTCATGTAAAAAAAAAAAATCATGTACTGACATACTAACTGATGTAGGTAAAAAACAAAACAAAGATTCTCCAATGGAAAGGAACCTTAAACATCACAGTTGGTGGCTACATGGTGCGTTTGACTGGTATTTTACTGTGAGGTTTTCCCCAGACTGCTGAAGACCAGTGGATTCCTGGACTTCAGATATGCCTTGTCCTGTCCTCTGATCTGTCACAGACTGTGTCAGATAGCAGTTTATTTCACCCACCTGCTCATTGCACTGTGTTAAGATTTTTTTCAAAGCAAGTCATGACTGGCTAATTAACCTGAGCTTGCCTGGCACGTGAGGTGAAGCTAACACTTCCCAAGTGTAGCTCCATCTAGTGGCCAAGAGTGAAGCTGCACATGGGAGACAGAAGTGTCTGCTCTGCAGTGTGTTTTTCAGATAAAGTGTGTGTGTGTGTGTGTGTGTGTGTGTGTGTGTGTGTGTGTGAGTGCGTTCGAATTACATTAACGAATGTACGCATGTGTGTGTATACACGTGTATGCGCAGACATATGGGTTTTAGTGCGTATGCCTTTATGGTTTAGTAGCTTAATTGTAGCGTTGACAAAAACAGTGTTCAAAGTTGGTGTGTAATAAAAACAAATGATAGTTATATATAAATACAATACAGATACCTGTATTTCTCAAATAATTGCCAAAAAAGCATTTTAAACTCATTGTTTAAAATTACCTATGACTTTTTGTTGGTTTTTAATGCAGGGTCAGTGGACAAATTAAATTGTCCTATGGAGAGCAGTAATTTTTCCTCTTTTAAGTCAACAGTCAATTTGAGAAAGTGTCTCTGTCGAAAAAGTCTACTGAAGCAAAATGAGAAGATATAAAAGTTTATTTTTTTTGAATGAGGTAAAAAAGTAAGACGTTAAGGAAACATTAATTGTGTTTCGATGTGTAGGACTTGTTTCTGTTTTTTTTCTGATTGTTTGCAAATTTGAGTCAAGGCCAGATCCAAGCACCTGATTCCACTGGAAGATGTGACCTCCCATTGGGAGCGTTGGCTTTAGGGGTGTAAACACTCAGTGGGTGAGTGACCTCTCACTGCGGGGTATGGCTTCTGATGGGGACGTTGATTCTCAGTAGGAGCGCGTCCTCTCAGTTGGGGTGGGGGGTTCTTAATGGGAGCTTGACCTCCCATAGGGGGTGTAAACTCTCAGCACGGGTGATGTCAATGTCGAGTCACTAAAGAGCCTTGCACCTATTGTCACATTTTTACTCTCTTTGTTTGAGTTCGGATATCCAGAACTGGAGATGAAGAAAACATGTTAATAATGAATTTAAAAATAATAATGATTTAAGAAAAAAAGTTTTAAAAAAATTATAAATAAGGTGATGATATTTCTGTTTAATTTAGAAGTTATTACACGCTGTATGCTGTGATTCCAACCTGGGGAACATTAAAGACCTTCATAGCCAGACTTGACTCCGACCATTCACTGCCTCTTGGATCTTTAACCAGCTTCTTACCTCTTTTATCATTCCAAACCTGAATATGCTTTCAAATGGAGATTTCAATTAGAACTCCCAACTAGAGCAGGATGATGAAGATTATTAAGCTGTTACTTAAAAATGCATGCATTGATTGTTTTTCCATCTATGTGTGCAACACTTCAATATTCAGTCTTTACTGTTTGTTTCTCTGTCATTAATCAATCAGCATCAAATAGTTTAATTTAAATTTGTAAAGTGGAAGTACACGTAAAAATGATCTCTAAAAAGAGATTTTATTATATTTATGTTAAATAATGGAAAATAAGAAATGCTAACCATTTAAGCCACATAATAATTTTCTCCGTTAAATACAAATCAAAGTGTAAGTTTATGATGAATTATTTAAAGTTGATACTCCTAGGGGTAAATGTCGAGGAATTTACAGCTTTAAGAGAGAATAATGGTTTATTCTATGTTTGGGTTCTCTGTGTTGTCTTTCTGAATCATAAGGAATGTTCTGCAAAACCTAAATTTGGACTTAATGCTACGATCACCTTCTACCTTTATTATTTTCTTCCTGCCAGGATTTATATCAGCATGTGGCGCAATATGAAGAAAGTTGCTAGTTGAACTGTATTCCAGTATTTTTTTTTGTATTGGTAATATTTACTGTCAGTCTTGAAGCATGTGAAGAGCCCTGTACGTCCTAGTGCTTGCCTCTTTCCTCATATTACTTCCCACACAAGTCTCTGCACTCAGACACCCCATAAAGCAGACTGAAACTTTCTACTGATCAGCATTTGATTGTTTAGGTGACAGAATTAAGCCTGGGAATCAAGGGCCTTTCTGTCGGAGATTTACATCCCTTGAGGCTGTGGCATACAGCCAAGAGAAACACCCTGAAACCCTGGGGACACACCCAGGGCTGGCAAGATGGACAGCCAAGCTATTGGGCAACGCCCCATTAAAGGACCTGGTTGAGTGTGGTTCCAGTAATGTACCGACAATTAAGAGAGGTGCAAGTGGAATGGAAAACAATTAAGAGAGGTGGAAGAAGACTGGAAAAGTCTGGGGTGCATTTGGTGGCTCTGTATTGGTATAATTTAATAAGTTAAAAGTTATTATTATTATTTAGATTTAAATGTTTGAAAAGCTTTACTTTGGTTTTCCCCAACATGGAGAATCCATTTAGTTCATCCTGTTTTGGTTGAATTATTGTTTTGTTTGCTTGTAGTGACATAAAATGGTTAATAAAAGGCATAAATGCTCCCCCGGTGTCCCTGACTCTAGCCACTTCCAGACCAGATATGCCTCAGCGTGCCACAAAGTGATGTCTAAACCCAAGAGTTGCAGGAAGCAAGAAACCAGGTGCTGGACCAAAAGAAGAGATTTTCGGGCTGGAGATCTGTCCTCGCGAGGAGTAAAAGCAGTTCTGGCCTGTAGACGAAGACCCGCGGTAGGCAGTGGACCAGAAGTCTCCTCTTGGGGTGGCCCTGAGCTTTCCCCGGGGGGCACCTCCTGGAACTTCAGGACACCCTTAAGCGGCAACTGGCCTTCCTACAGGAGAGTGATGCGCAGGTCTCTGAGTTGGAGGATAGTCAGGCTTAGTTGTACAGGCCTGGTAAACGAGTGGGAGGTGGAGCGGCTAGCCTTAGCCCAGGAGATGCAGAGAAGGGAGCAATTTGCCCTGGAGGCAGAAGATCAAGAGAAAGGCAGCTGAGCTCTCCGGCTACGTCACACAGAGATGAACAAGTGCTGACGGACAAAGACGTGGAGCTGCTGCAGCTACGCAGAGACAGCAGGACTAACGCCTCTCTGCTCAATCAGATGGAAGAGACCCTGCAAGAGACTCAGGATCTGTTGGAAAAGTAGGCTGAAATGGGGGTAGACCTGGAGGAGAAGCTACCCCATTGCGAAATGGACGAATGGCAAGCTAACAGACACTGTGTGCTGCGTGATGTGCTGTAGTGCAAACAGTTGACTGACGACAAGCATTAGGCAGCTATGGAGAAGCTGGTCGCTATACACAGACAAAGTTAGAGGGAGCTGGAGAAAAGGAAGCTGGACATGGACATGGCATGAAAGAGAGATATGGGGAACTGCACAGGGCACCGTAGATCAGCCAGCTGGACATAGCCGCCAGGTACCACTGGATAGAGCTGGAAAAGAAAGTGTTCCACACGAAAAAGGCCTGTGAGGGCGAGAGTGAGAGCACACAGCTCCTCCATCAAAAGGAGACCCAGGCCAAGCAGCTGGCCCAGGCTCTGGTGGCAACAGAGGCTGCAGTAACCCATGTGAAGGCCGGCTTCAGGCCTCCTCCTTCAGAAGGAACTTGTGCTGCAAAGGGCAGAGCACCACACGGAGCTCTTAGCTATGCAGCAGAGTTGTACACAACTGCTGAAGGTGTCTTCTGCTGCCAGCACAGTGCCCTAAAGCAGCTGGCAGAATGACTTCAGATCTTTACCATCCAGCTGTGATGCAGTTCCCCTGCAGGCCCAACTGCACTTCCACAAGCAGCTGCTTCAGATCGCCAACGAGACCCTGTTCTTCAAGTCAGAGTCGCAAGTTACCCGCCTGCAAGCCAAAATCTCCAGCTACAAGATAGCAGCGGAGCTCGAAAGTGCCCCTCTCTGCTGCAAGCCAGCACAGCCTTGGGGGCCCACCAGAGCTGCCTGCCCCACCGCCCTTCCCAGGGAGCTGTAGCGTCCATCCTACCTGCTAGGCAGAGGATATCAGCCCTGGTCTCCGGGTGATCTAACAGGTTCCTTGCCTTACGTCCCAGGAGCGGTGGGGGTGGGGTGCACATTCTGGGGAGGGAGGAGTATTGCACGCAGCCAAGAGACATACCCTCAAGCCCTGGGGATATACCCTCAAGCCCTGGGCTGGCAATGCTCCCTTAACAGGACCTTGTTGGTACTAGTGGTAACGGCGCTTCGGTGACTGGAAAAGTAGGGTTTGCGTTTCATGGCTCTTTGTTGGTATAATTTAATAAGTTAAAGCTTTAGTAGTCTGAAAAGCTGTTCATTATTACTAATTAAATTATTCAAAAGTTGCTTTATTTTGGTTTTTCCCAATATAGGTAATTCATTTCAGTTTGTCATGTTGTTTGAGTTATTGTTTTGTCACCCATATGTGTCAGTGTTATTAGAGTTAATGCTGAAAAAAACTTCCCCCTGGGTCTCTGTTTCCGGCCACTTCTGGACCCGGAGAGAGGAAAAAGTAGCTGGTACAGTTTGGTGTTGTGCGTGCTGTGGTATTCCTTTGCTTGCATAGTTTTCCTTCTGGTGCTATAGTTTTAATACAGCTTAATGTATGAATAAACATCTTTGAATATCACCCTGCCTACTTGAGTAGTGGTTTTCAAAGATTCTGGAAACCCATTTTTGGCAGATGACTATAATTCACACCTTTCCATAAGGACATGTGGTAATTTTTTTTTTTTTTTTACTCTCACAGCAAGCTGTTTTCTACAAGATTGTATTGATATGAGTTATGTCGGGACTTTGCTGGGTGTTTTTTTGTTTTATTGTGCCTAACTCTATCATCCCAAAATCAAAAGCAAGAGTGGGAGAGAGAGTGGGAGTGAGAGTGAGAAGCAGCAGCAGGAGTGGGAGAGAGACCAGGAGCGGCAGCAGGAGTGGGAGAGAGAGACCAGGAGCGGCAGCAGGAGTGGGAGAGAGACCAGAAGCGGCAGCAGGAGTGGGAGAGAGACCAGGAGCGGCAGCAGGAGTGAGAGAGAGACCAGAAGCGGCAGCAGGAGTGGGAGAGAGACCAGGAGCGGCAGCAGGAGTGGGAGAGAGACCAGGAGCAGCAGCAGGAGTGGGAGAGAGACCCGAAGCAGCAGAAAGAGTGGGAGAGAGACCAGGAGCGGCAGCAGGAGTGGGAGAGAGACCAGAAGCAGCAGCAGGAATGGGAGAGAGACCAGGAGCGGCAGCAGGAGTGGGAGAGAGACCAGGAGCGCCCCGTAAGGAAAGAAAGCCGCATGAAACAAGAAACGCAAACTGCCGATGTAATGGGAGAATCGGAGTAGCAGCGCAAGTTTGATTGTCTTTGTTTTAGTTCATTTTCCCCTCTCAAGGGCATTCATTTGAATTTATTATGTTTGTAAGGATATTTTGCACAGGGGTCACGCACCAATTGCAAATTTTGGATGAAATGTGTGCCATAGGTGTCCAGCAGGTGGCGGTAGTAAGCTTTGGTGGTGTTTTAAAATTGAAAATACTCTAAAACAAGAGAAATCCTGAGTTCAACATTAATATCAATACTCAGGAATAAAAATGTATTAGCTCTGAAAGTTTAACTGTGCCTTTAAAGTTTAAGTGGTGCAAAGTTTAACTGGAGCCTTCATCTTTGATATAGTCCTGGGAACAAAGGCCAGGTCATGAATCCTCAGTGGTGATTTTATGTAATCGCAGGCAACACCAAAGGGAATAGCAACAGCTTGCAATATATTGTGTGATAAACCTCAGGGCATGGTCCTGAATGGGAGATATGTAAGGGGAAGAAATTTTGTTTGGACTTTGTCCTTTCACAAAATGGAGATCCCAATAGGACTACAATTCACAACAATTTTCAACAACAAAATCGATACATATACCATCCCACCAGAAAACACCTGAAATCAACATAGCACCTACACTTGCCCACAAGGTGAAAGGTTTTGCAGGTTTTTGTGGTGGAGTGTTTTCAGAGATACCAGGTAGGACACAGATGACATTATCATGACATTATCACAACACCAGGGAAGAAAGTAAATATGAGACATATCGAGAAGGTTGTGTGGAAGCCATATGTGCAAAATTAAAGAAAATGTTAGAATTAGGGGTTATTGAAGAGTCCACCTCAAGTAGAGTGGTCATACCCTATAGTTTTGGTTCCAAACCGGATGGCTCGTGTAATGAGATCTCAAAGTTTAATGCATACCCTATGCCAAAAGTTGATGAACAGATAGCTAAAGCCAGTTACATCACAACCCTTGACCTTACAAAAGGATATTGGCAAGTCCCCCTAACTTCCAGAGCTAAATTCAGCCCAGCTTTTTTCAACCCCTGATGGACTGTTCCAATATACTGTATTACCATTTGGCCTACATTGCACCCGGCCACCTTTCAGCAACTTATGGACCAGCTATTGTGTTCTCATCGGGCATATGTGGCAGCCTATCTGGACATTGTGGTAATTCTCAGTCCGGACTGGGAAACCCTCGAGTTTGCCTCGAGTCCAGGCTGACCATTTCCAAGCAAAAGCAGTATAGGTCTTGAAGAGGCTAAATATCTGATAATGACCTATGTAATTTTCCTTTTTTTCCACGTTTAGCCCTGGGTTTTTTATTTTCGAGTCCCTCTGGAAAATGCAATCTGTTTAGCGCTTTGTGACAAATTCTGTTGGTAGAAATGCACTATTACAAATTAAATTTGATTGATTGATTTAAAAATATAAGAGATGTGGTTTTTGGTGTGTGAGCAATAGAGTAGGCTGTATTCTCTTTGTGATTAGCCAACAAGATACAGGGGTAGGCATGAAATTGTGCAATAAAGCATGCAAATAACTTTCCAGTCTAGAGCACAGTGTGTGGTAGGATTTCATTTAGGGTACGTATGTGCCAATGAGATGCAGATGAAGGTATATTAGTTATGTACGTGTCTGAACTTTGTAACTAACAACTCTGCTACTGATAATAGCATGCATTTAACTTTAAAGTATAGAAGCAGATTCAAAATGTCAAAACTGTTCTTCAAACGCAAATAGATTTTTAGTACTCATGTGCAGATCTGTTTATGCAATTTTGGGCGTAGGCTGTAAATTGAAACAGGTTCATAATTGGGAATATTATGGCAATAAAATAAAAACAAGCATTTAAAGTGTAAGCCCTGTTTGACAGCATTGTCTGTCAGACCGTGATGGCTGTTCTCTATTTGCAAACCAGAATGATAGAGCTGAAATGCAGCCCCGTTCGTTGGATACTTCAGCCCTCAGCCAATACAGAGTACATGCAATTTGCATACAACAACACCCCCAGTCCCTCACTGCCATTCTCATTCTGGAGTCCGGCTTTACCAGTCATCACCCTCTGTTGTTTCCCCGGAACAAGCCCCCTTCTCTATAACAGATATTCTGAACCTGATCCCCCAGCCCTCTAGCCATGTGTCTGCCGCGAACCTGCGTGCTGCTCCTCCACCTGCTGACTGGGCCGTGGGCGGTGTGGGCCACTGTGGCCGACAGCTTCAAGGACTGCAGCCATTTCATGTACATGCAGACTCCTCCGCTTGGATTCCGGGGAGCGGGCCTCAGGAGGATCTGTCAGCGCTACGGAGACAAGCCGCGCTTCGTCACCCTGTACGACAGCAACAGGCGAATCCCCATATACTCTGCCTACACCTTCAAAAAGTCAGACGGGCTGGAGAGAATGGACACGCCCTGGATGTATGAGCCACAGGTAAACTCAGGTATCCGTCTCACCTGGATAAGTCTTGGTTTGTTTTATTTTTGTTCATTTTGGAGCTGTAACAGTACAGTAGCCAGGCTGAACAATCTCAAGGTGTAGAAAGCCTGATCAAATGTAACCATGAATATGTTTGATGAACTGCTTCTTTTCTGCTTGTACCGTGACAATAATGTCTTAACTTCAGAACTTCATCGTGGGCAGAGGGGTTTTGGGCATTTTCAAAGCAAATCCAAGCTGTGTCGAGAAAACAAAAAAAGCTCTATTGTGTTGGAAGGACTGAACAATAAAACTAATGCTACAAGAATGCATTAGCACTTCCTGGTCTTTTCTCACTCTTGTAGTTGGGGATATGTGCTCAGCAGCCGCGTTTTTTTTGAGTTCAGTTCTGCAAAGAATATGACTGCTGTCTGAGTGGAATATCCACTGAATTGTGCCCCTCTCTGAAAAATATTTCTGTCAAGCAGGGCTTTATCACCTAAAAGGGCACCTACTCTTGTTTAAATATTTAAATATTTAATTAATTTAATTTGTCAATTGAAGTTAAATTTAAAGTTTTCTTTAAATTGGATTAACAGAATGTTGGGCTGATATACTTGTTCTAGTGTTTGCAACAGCGAAAAATATTAAGAATAAGAAATGTCCATATTTATAACATTTACAAAAATGTAATATATTTTTTCATACCACGAAAGAGTAATAATAATTACTAGAGAGAACATATAAGTATGTCTTGAAGTGGCTCCTCGGTACTGGTTTCCCTTTAACATCAGCCAACACGGTCTGATCATCTCTTCCACCCCACGTCTCTCAGCTAGCCTCACAGGAGGAGAACGGGAACATGAAGGTACTGCCCCCTGATGGTGAACTGGATCCACTGATCGAGGACAGCCAGGCGGTCCTGCAGGACTTCACCGACGCAGTGCTGTATGAGCGAGGTCCGCTGAACCCTGACCAGCACCAATCTGACAAGGAGGACAAGGCCGCTACCTACACCCTGACCAACCAGGTGCCTCTGGTCACTGCCTTTATAGAGGAGACCTGGGCTGCCTACGTGGATGTTGTGCGGCGGAGGCTCAACAACTTCTGCCGAGGCAAGTCCTACATAGTGACAGGTGTGACTGCATCCGGGATGATGATCCGGCGGGCGAAGGTCACGCGGGTAGCTGTTCCCAGGTATCTGTGGTCAGCCTACTGCTGCCCGCACTTCGACAGGAACTCGCCATACGATGTGCGTTACATGCTACCCACCTATGCGGCATTTGGACTCAACGAAATGGTGGGGCATCAAGTTTTGGAGGTGCCACTCAAAACACTGGAGGGCTTCCTGAGGAACCAGACGGACGTGGATCAAAACCTGGCACTCTTCCACAAAGACTGCATCGTGGAGAACATCAAGAGGAAGAGGAAATAAAACTCGTTCATCAACTGCGTGCAGTTTGTTCTTAATGTACAGTGGTAGCTATGAGCTGCACTTGTTGACCTACCTGAGCCAATTTTGTGGAATGAAATATAAGGGAGTAATGAAGTTTTAACAGCTACCTTCGGCTTTCCTAATAAATCTAGAGGTGCAGAAGGAATGTCTGGAATTGGTAAAATGAGTCACATCTGCTTCATTCTGCAGTGTTTAATGGAGTTAATAACAGAAATTACTGAGGACAAGAAAGTTCAGATTCTGAATAATTTTTCATTTCTATATTTTATTGAATAATCTACATTCTAGTTATATTTATGTACAGTTTCCTTTAGTTTCTTTTCTACCCCTAAGCTAAAAGTAAAAGATTTTCCTCACTGTCATGCTTTCGCTGTGACAATCATATACATCAATAAATCATTAAAACTTCCTGTTTGAAAGGTTTCTTTTTGTCCCTTATGAAACACTTGGGTAGATGTAGTATATAAGGTCCTATCATTATCAGAGTAAAACTAATTCTTCGATTCTTCTCTGCACATTTGAATCAACCTGACTCATTGTGTTCTCATTATGTACAGACACGTTATCCTTTATGCAATTATCATGCAATATGGGCTGGTAAGCATCACCTTAACAGGGGCTGCAAGTTCAACTCTATCACTTTAAAGAAATTAATCATGGCTGTCTCTGTTTTATACCCTACATTTGCATGTACACGGTACACAACAAAACTGTAAAGTTATGCCATCTAATGTTGGTTGAGAACCATCACAGTAATCAGCTGAGCGGTTTAGAAACCATTCCATGTACTATACACATGGCAATAGAGAAAGAATGTAAAAGGTATTCTTGTATTACACTAGACTGAATCATTCGTGGCACAGTTCTACTCAATCACAATAAAACAGTCAAAGCATACAGCCAGTTTAGGTACACATAGCTTTAGGAAGCAACAGCGAGGCTTCATTCAGTTAATATAAAAACAGAACAATTCCTCTCAGACTCTTTTTAAGGTTCCACAAAATTGGTGCGGTGTAACCTGACTCTCCACGTCTCGTTCCAGTTCTGTGCGAAAAGCACCGCCAAGGGGAATAGGTGAAACCACACTCAGATAAAGGGCCTCAGGGTGGGCCGTGTCCTGAGGCTAGCATTTACATACCTATCGCGGCACCTCAATAGATTTCCAATAGCAACAGTTCTTCTGAAGTTCCAGTGGACTGAAGAATAACGAATCCTTTGTGTACTCCAATTAACTGAGACGCCACATTTCGGCACGTGGTTTGAACATGCGTTACTCACCACCCCCTTAATTTTTGAACATACATTAAAGATAATTAAAACACTCCCTATCAATTTGACTTATCAATTGGCTGAAATACATTTTCTGAGAGAGCGAGAGAGAGAGAAAGAGAGAGCGAGAGATAGAGAGAGACCGAGAGATAGGTGTGGCCAATCCGTGTGGACAGGATCTTCTTCTCTCTCTCCTTCACACATTCTTTCATACTCCAAGAAGAGGAGAGTCAGCTCCCTCTCTGCAGACTACTGGACCATGACCCTGGGGGCCCGGCTCTGGTCTCTGCTCCTGGTGCTGGTGGCCTATACTCCCAATGCCAGGCCTAGCGTGGACGACTCCTTCAGGGACTGCACCCGCTTCCTGTACCGGCAGCAGCCTCCTATTGGGGTCCTTGGGTCAGGCCTACGGCGCATCTGCCAGCGCTACAGTGACCAGCCTCGCTATGCCACCCTCTACGACTCCGACAAGCGCATCCCTCTCTACTCCGCCTACATCTTCAAGCGGTCGGACGGAGAGAAGAGCATAAACTTCCCCTGGATGTACGAGCCACAGGTAGGCATCCAATGTCTTTTTTGCCTGTTTGCAGTAGAATGATGTAGTAGAGGGACATGCTATAACAATAAATAATGTGCTCTGGGTGTGCTCTGGGGACAGGCCTCACAATGACAGACATAGACACAGACACAGACGCAGAAGCCTCCCCTATTTCAGTACAGGATAAGAGCTGTAGCAGTGGAGGTGGCTGTAAAGAGAGACCCACATTTAGGCCATTAGATTAAACGTTTCCTCTTTTATTTGCCTTTTTTTCTTCCCCCACAGCTTTCCACTGGGTCTGCCACAGGCAACATGATTCCCTAGCACCGATGCTTGTTCTTAAAGCTCAACCAAATTATGAGAAAGAAAAAATATATATATGACCTATTGGAATGATATTGCAAAAACACAACACAAACTTGAATGCTATTTGGCACTAAATAGACAATGCACCAAGGTAGATCAGTGATCACTGATAATAATACAAATTTTGACAATGTACAAACTGGTCTCAGATCGGTCGTCACAGGCAGAACTGGCTATCCAGAGAAGACAGGCTGTGTTTCCACTGCGATCAAAGGGTGGTGGAGCCAGAGTTGCAGTTTTTTACAAAATGCATGAAGCAGCAGAAACCAAGTGAAAACTTTTACTCAGATGTGAATGGCATCTACCCCAAATTTCTACACTTCCTTACATTCTGGGAGATAAACCTAAACGTGTGGTGTTGGCACTGAGACACGTAACCTTCTTTCTTAGCCCATGGGGAAACCAGCACACATCATAGGTAGTTGTGTATTTTTATTTATTTTAATTGCTTTGGCAATTATACTGACGGTCATGCCAGTAAAGCTTAATGGGTGGAAAATTGAATTGAGTTGAAATTCAACATTTCCTCTGTATTCTGAGAGGTATTTTGGTATTTTCATTAAGTCCATAGTGGAATGCGTTTCATTCCTCCATGGTGATGTGGTCATGAATGTGCGTGAAAGAGAGGGAATGAAGAGTACCCACTTTGCATACAGGATAGGAGAGCGCTAACCCTGCCACAAAGATAAATCTCTCACACAGAGGCTTTATCTCTAGCAGCTGGTGGCAGTCAGATGCCACACCTCGTCCACAGGCACACGAGACGCATCAGTATTGTCTCGCCCTCTGCCACTGTTGAACCGCTCATGGCTACGTTCTGGACCGTGGCCCCTCTGCTGCTAGCCTCACTGCATGCCAGCGTGGTAGTGTGGGCCACCGTGGAGAAGGATTTCTCCCCGGATTGCCGGGAGTTCCTCTACATGGGCACGCCACCGGTGGGGCTGGAGGATCTGCAGCTGAAGAAGATCTGCCAGCGCTACAAGAACAGGCCCCGATACATTACGCTCTACGACACTGTCGACCACGTCCCCGTCTACTCGGCCTATGTCTTCCACCGCTCCGACGGGGAAAGGAGTGTAGATGTGCCCTGGATGTTCGAGCCTCAGGTACTGCACCGCAGAGACTTTACCATACACACATCCACCGCCTGTTGCTCAGTGTGGAACATTCTCACACACATCCACCTCCTGTTGCTCAGTGTGGAACATTCTCACACACATCCACCACCAGTTGTTCAGTGTTGCACACCCACACACAAATCTGCCTGTTGCACATTTCCAAAGGTATTGTTGATGCCCTGAAGTGACTTTGTTTTTTACCTTGTTTTTTCTCGTCTATATCTATATATCTACAGTCCTATATTTTAAATAATATTTACCTGTACCTTGACCAGTCCGCCCGTTGCTGCAGATCTTTGTTTATTTTTTCTCCACGCTTTCCATGCTGTTTTCAGCTGTCGACTGCATCAGGCTCCGATGACATGCAGCCATTCCCTCAGTTCAACATGCACCACAGCTTTGAGGATTTCCAAGCGGTGCTGGAGGACTACTCCAACGCTATCAGCTACGAGCGGGGCCACCTGAACCCGGACGAGCACCAGGCCGACCCCGACGACAAGGCCGCCACCTACACCCTGACCAACGTGGTGCCGCAGGTGCGCGAGTTCAACGTGGGCCCGTGGAAGAGGCAGGAGCACCGCATCCGCAAGAGGCTCAACAACTACTGCCGGGGCAAGGCCTACGTGGTGACGGGGATCACCACCTCCGGCAACATGATCCGGCGGGACAACATCGAGCGCGTGGCTGTCCCCAAGTACATATGGTCGACCTACTGCTGCACAAACTTCGACCGCAACGCGCCCTACGAGGAGCGCTACAAGTTCCCCTCCTTTGCCCACTACGGCCTCAATGACAAGGAGAACAACAAGGTCGTTGAGGTGTCCACCAAGAAGCTGGAGAGCTTCCTCAAGAGTTCCACCTTTGTGGAGAAGAACTTCCAGATTTTTGTAGACAACTGCGAGCCCCCGCCTTCGGCCCTGGTGTAGTTCTCTACGAGATGTTCTCATTTCACACTATTGTCTTCCCTCTACTTCCTCTTTTAAGCACCAGTTTTCTACTATTAATCAGCTGTCAATGTATCAGCCAAATATAGCAAATATACCTGTAAGAACTGTTCGTGCAGTAAAAAGTCTGATATTTGCACTTTTTTCTTTTGTCATCAAATGGCCTGTTGGTAGTACACTGGAGGCACTATAGACGGCTAAAGGACTTGTAACACCCCCCCCCAGCTACACCCCCAAAATGCCTATAAGTTTGTTCTCCATGGAGGGCAGTTAAATATATTGATTGGCACTGTTATTCGATGAGACACATTAATACGTCCTTTTTTTTTAAGTTTTGCAATATCATTTTGTAAACATTTTTCTTCTTAACAACAGCAACCCTTAACAAAACTGTAAAGTGTAATGGAAATACAAACATTTAGTTTCATCAAGCATGTTGCTTTATATTAAACATCAAGAAAGAGGTTGTTTCCCATCAAACATATGTTTTATTGATCGCCTTTTTCTCTTTTAATCATAATACGGTAAGTGCACATTTCAATGTTATTCCTTAGGAATTCTCACCACTATTTTAGCATTTGCTGTGTAAACAGGGCAGAGATGTCAGTTCACGCAACATGAATATGATAGTTTGTTGGATAATCTTCTGGGTGCCTTCTTTGTGTCTGCTGGCTCGTGTGCAGGTAAAGGGGCTCTCTGGGGTGTGCAGGTAAAGAGGCTCTCTGGGGTGTGCAGGTAAAGGGGCTCTCTGGGGTGTGCAGGTAAAGGGGCTCTCTGGGGTGTGACTGTGATTGCTGATGGTTTGGGTTCTGACTTTGTCATCAGATGAGACACATTTAAACTGCCTTTTTCATGTCCTGAATGTAATTGCCTCTCTCTTGGTACCTGTGCTACATCCTATAAATGTTGACAATCTGCATCCTGGCATAAATGAATCTCCTCCACGTCTCCTGTGTAATGTGCTTTCTCACACAGGGCTGGTCTCGTCACAGTGTTTGTTTTCGGACAGCATCAACCAGAGTCAGCGTTAGCCAGCCACTCACAGTTAAGTACTGGTCGTATTCAACTGACCAACCCGTTTCAACAAGTAGGCTAAAGGAGGATCTTTTTTTGTGACGGAGGTTAGCCTAACCCAATAGAGCTCGCCTTTTAGAAGGATAAAAGGCGAGAACAGAAGTAAAACCGGATCTGGGAGAGGGAAGTCGGCATGACAACAGTGACCACGGAGATCCACGGCCCTTAACTGGAGGCAGGGAATTGCGGACAGCCAATGGTAAACTCACAGCCAGCCACCACACACAGAAATGGTGAAGACAGTCCAAAACTTCCAGTGTAAAACTTGCATCGTGTAGAAGTTAAGCTTCAGAGATAGTATAGTAACAAAAGTGGATCTAAAAAAACCATCTGATCATCAGTAATGGAGTCCTTTATTTATTAATTGATTATACGTAGAACCATGTTAAAGCTAAATTAGACTCAAAAGGTTTTGGATTGGATGGTGAAGCTCACCGAAGAAGATAAAAGTTGATGGATGAATTAATAAACGAAAAGGCAGTTTTTTTGTTGTTGTCTTTTTTTGGTGTTAGAATAACTATCCAGAGAATATGCAAGCAAAACAAAGGGTATGTGCAAGCAAAGGGTAAAACACAATCTACCTACAGAACGAAGCAACGAAGCATCATTAGATGAGCTGCTCTGTCTCTGATACGATACATTCCCTTGGTAATAAAATTTATCAATTTTACGTAGATATCATTTTTCATATCATTGGGCGTCTTGAGCACAGAGGTGCCTTTGTTTCATATTTTGTGAAGAAGCCTGCTTTTCATTTTGATACAAGGAGTAAGTTCAAATACAATGAGTAAGCTGATATCAGTAGAAAAGCCACAGATAGCTCTTTCCAGTTATTCTGGTTTAATCAATAATTGATTGAAGGGGATTGAAGACCTATCAAGACATTTGAGTGTTTCTATTTCATTGATAATTGTTTCACAATAGAAATTCTCTTGCCTCTTCAAAATGAGTATGTTGTATTGATGGGTTATTATCATAACCACGGTTATAATAGAAATTAACATCCCTATTAACCAGAGCAGCATGTCATATTTCGCGAGAGCGCTTGGAGTCACGTGACAGGAAACTCATAAAATACAGTCCTTCCCATTCTTCTGAGCCACTGTGACGCTCACCTTCCGCTCTCGCCTTTACTGTACGGTGGAAGGATTCAGCCCCAGAGGCTGCCCTCAGCACTCTCATCCAAAATCCATGATTTTACATTTTACCTGTAAGTTATACCTAAAACACAATGAACCTTTGTGGGGTCGCCTAGATGGCTGCAGGAGATGCTGGTTAGTGATAAACCTGCAGGAGCCCAAACAGCATGAGATGTTGGTGATGAGTTGTGTGATCTCCCAGTCAAAATGCCATGATCTGGGTTCGAACCTGCAGT
This sequence comes from Hiodon alosoides, assembly GCA_025775065.1. NCBI lineage: Eukaryota > Metazoa > Chordata > Actinopteri > Hiodontiformes > Hiodontidae > Hiodon > Hiodon alosoides. Next base: position 4,023 of record JAOYSI010066218.1, on the reverse strand, counting down.
CTGAGCTCTGACAGGGGTCTTAACCAGTAGAGCCAAGAGCTGGATTTTAAAGGAACAGAATAAAATTTTAATTGTGTACTACATAAATACATATTCTGTGATATTCTGTAATTTATCAGCAATATTTTTACTGCATGGAGGATAACATTTTAGTTTAATAAGCCAGCTTTTAGGTATAACTTACAGGTAAAATATATAAAAGTAAGATTTTTTAAATAATAATATTAATTACCCTATAACATTTTTAAAATAGGGTTTGGACTGGGGTTAGGAATGGGATTTAAAAATAACATTCGTCAAATCTGTTTTTTGTTCACATTTTTTTTCAGACTTAAAAAGTACATTGAGCATTAGTTCTCTTTTTGGAGATGTCAGGTGATGACCTGACTGTATTTGTAACTACTTGCAAAGTGGGCCTGAAACACAATACCCAGAATACAATTGGAAAAAATTCAATGTAACGGTCATAATAATGTCCACCATGCGTGCCGCACCTCTCTCCAATGCAGCATATTGGATGAATACAGTCTCTGGCAGACTGGTGGTTGGTAGAAGCCAGGGCGTGATTAAGGACAGCGTCGCTGCCAATGGTCTGCCATCGCTTTGCATAAACAGAGATGCTACTTAATCACGGGAGAGAAAGTGGGCCAGCCCACTATACTGCAGCTCTCCCTGTCCAGCACAAGCCGAGCCAGAGAAGCAGGCCGAGAGCAAGAGAGGGAGCAACAGACACTGCCGTCCTGTCACCATGAGATCCCCTGGCTTCTGGAGCATCTGGGTCCTATGGCTGCTGGGCTGGGTAGCCTTGGGGCGGGCCAGGGTAGTGGAGGACTTCAGCCACGTACAGGGGTGCAAGGCCTCCCTGTTCATGGGCACCCCGCCTCAGGGCTACATGAGCAACTCGCTGAAGAAGATCTGCCAGCACTTCGACAACAAGCCCCGTTACGCCACCCTCTACGACCCGCAGAAGCATGTCCCCGTCTATTCCGCGTACACCTTCAAGAAAAATGATGGGGAGAAGCATGTGGACTACCCTTGGATGTACGAGCCCCAGGTGAGTGTCTCAGGTCCGAGTGACACCTTAAAGACCCGGCCTTCCACCGGTTGTTGCCGATAACAATACTATTCCTCAGTGCTGATTTTAGTCTATCAATGAGAAGGCAGGTTCAACATTGCCTGATGCAATGTAATGAATTTGTTTTGGAAACCACACAAGGTGCTTTGTTCTCACCCCAGAGTGATATGAGCTGTATGTGATAAGGAAATGAGCAAAGGTCAGCATGAGTGCCTCCAGCACTCTCCTCTGGTGTACGTCTCATCCATTACTTTTCTGCCTAACCCTAACCCTAACCCTACCACAAGCATTCTCCTTCCTGCAGCTAGCCTCGGAGAAGGCCAGCAGCAACATGCAGCCCTTTCCCCAGTCCAGCATGCACCACAACTTTGAAGACACGCAGGCCGTCCTGGAAGACTTCTCCGACGTGGTGAAGTACGAGCGGGGCCACCTGAACCCGGATGAGCACCAGGCCGACCCCATGGACAAGGCCGCCACCTACACCCTGACTAACGTGGTGCCACAGGCGCGGGAGTTCAACGTGGGCCCGTGGTTCAGGCACGAGGATCGGACTCGCAAGAGGTTCAACAACTACTGCCGGGGCAATGCCTACGTGGTGACGGGGATCACCACCTCTGGCAACATGATCCGGCGGAACAACATGAACAGGGTGGCCATCCCAGAGTACATGTGGACGGCCTATTGCTGCACAGACTTTGATCACAATGCGCCCTACTTTGTACGGTATAAATTTCCCGCCTTCGGCGCATATGCCCTCAACGACCGCTTCAACAACCACGTAGTGGAGCTCCCCCTCAAGAACCTGGAGAAGTTCCTCAAGGGCAAGATGGATGTAGACAAAGACTTCCAGATATTCTACAATGATTGTACTCCTGACAACTAAGATGTTGCACACTTAATTGCAGCAACCTACCCAACCACAAGTTTATTTTAAAATTATTAGTAATTTATTTGTTTGTATCGGCTGAAGCTCCTTACATTCTTCTGCATACTTGTGTTAGATGATCCTCAGCACCTTTGATCAGATAAGTCTTTTATGAACCTTTATCCCCCAGTGGAGTAATGACCGTTTGTAGTAACTGTGCAGGCACTGTGTGGGAGTAGTTATGGCAACGTTAGAAATTTTAATATCCAGAACAGCCCATTTAGCTGGCGCATCTCATACATTTACACTGACATTCTTTCAACACTGCATCAAGTCTTGGATAGCCACAAGGACTTTTCTTTCACGGCAAACAAAGGCAAATAATTTTCCACGTTCATTTCTCTGTGTAAAAAAAAAGTACTTCTCAAAGTCAGTTGTACCTCTGCATAACATCCGCTATGTCGTCTGGTTCTATTGACAGGATTTAAGGTGAAACGGCCTCTATAATTGACTTTATTCATTCCTTTCAAAAATTAAAAACCTCAATTTCATCTCCCCTAAGTCTCCTTTTACTGAGTCTGTCCTCATATGTGACATCCTTTGGACCGTAATGGACCTGGTACCTGGTCTACCTTTCTAGTGCTTTAGTATCTGTTTTATGATATGTGGACCAAAACTGGATGTACAGTGTACAGTGTAAACTGTACATATGAAGAATTTCAATAGTTTTAACTATATTTCAACATTTAATTGAAATTGGGGGCCCAAGACATATTCCTGTGGGACACCACTTATTATACAGTATAGTTCTGGAAGTCCAAATATATTATAAGCCCTATCAGAGACAAAATAAAATATAGATTCATTAAGCATGAATCTCCGTACGTGGAACCCCTGCTTACCCATTACTTATTATGCCATTTTATTCAATCCTACCACAAATGATAGATTTTCATAATTTGCAGTAAAAGCAGCAATCTTCTACAGTTCGTAATGACTGAGAAAAAGGTTGGAGTCTTTTTAGCAAGTCGTCAGCAGATACAAAGCTTTATTCAAGCATATAAAGGGTAGATTTAACTCTCAATCAGAAGAGAGCAAACACTAGCTCTAAATACAAGACAGCAAACAGAGCTTTCAGGCAGAGAATTCTCAAGCCTGAGCTGATAACAGTTTAGTTTAGTAGCTCAGTAATTTTTTTTTTTTCCAAAGTGACTTACACAGCTTACAATTTCTACATTAACAAACTTCCACCGCTGGTTATTAACTGAAGCAATTCGGCTTAAATACCTTGCTCAAGGATACAACAGCTGGGATAGGAAGTCTGAGGGGATTTATGACGCCTCGGTAAACATAGACCACAACATAATTCTGTCTCCACATGTTTTTGGATTAACACAGAATACATATTCCTACCTCCACGGTACTCCACCAGTCTGAACCGGCTAACTTATTTGCCATAAGTTCTTCATGCGCCTCCGTGTTTACCAATAATAGGTCTGTATTATCATTAACATGCTAACGTTAATTAACAAAGCAATCATTCAACGTGTCTGCAATGTCCTGGGTGCAGCAGAGCTGCTTCCTCCTTTCACTCTGTAAACACACGTAAGGAACTGCACAGTGTAGTTAAGGCTGAACAACTGTGCAGGGCAGGCCAGTGTAATTATGAAGGAATCCACAGGCAGTGTAACTGAGACCAAATGCAGATGATGCGCTCCTAATGGTGAGGATTGTCAAGGTGACACTGGATGCCATCAGTGATGTAGATTTTCAGGGGTTCTCTTCACAGTCAACACTTTGTTTCCATTCAGTTTGCAGTCCACGCAGTAGGCATATTTTCTCACCATATCGTTCTCTTTCAACCTGACAAAAATTTGCATTTCATATTAATCACTTGCCTTGCCAACAATAAACCTATCTAGGCCTGAGCACTTATACCTCTAATACACTTTATCTAAGTATACTTTTCTAGGTACTTGGGCAAAGTACTTTGCTCTAAAAGGTACAAATATGAGAGAGAGAGAGAGAGAGAGAGAGAGAGAGAGAGAGAGAGAGAGAGAGAGAGAGAGAGAGAGAGAGAGAG